>JAQIXT010000032.1:0-112134 GCA_034700445.1 Stenotaenia linearis | reverse complement strand
AACTCTTGTGCCGGCGTGACCAAATTTTTAACACAATAAATGTAACTTTAACCGCATTGCTACGACGACAATATTGGGGCGGAAGAAGAGACGATTGCCTCCTAGAATGCAATAATGTTGGTGGGGGAAGAGCGAGAAAATAGATTTTACTTTTGGACCATTTGCCATAACTTATTAGCAGTCAAACATTGTTGCTTTTAGGATGTGATAAAAGATGATTCCAGACTAATTCATAGAAATTGTTCCAAAATGTATTTTTAAAATGCTAAATTTTCAAAAGTTTTGGCTTGTCGCCCCCATATCATCCTTAAAATAAAATTCCTTTTGTCTCGTTTCTTTACTTTTCTCTTTTGTCTGTCTTATTTTCCATTTTGCCGATAAAACAAATTGAAACAACTTTTAATCACGAACAAATCTTAAGCGCCAGCATAACAGAATATAAAAAGATTTCCAATTTTATTTCAAAGAGTAGTCTTTATTCTTAGAATTGAAAGAAGATTACTTTTAATTTATAAAAATAGTGATTTTTTTAATCATAAAATTACCAAAGTTTGTTTACATCATCTTCTCCTTAAGAATTTTAATTAGTCGCTTTAATATAAAACCTCTAGAGATTTCTGTGATATATTAATTAAAACAAAATAAATGCTCAACATAACTCTTAAAGCCAGCAAAATCTTATCGCCAAATAATTAGCGCAATTTCGGAAAAGGAAGATTTAAAGTGAGCTCTGATTTGCAATTCAGTCGGAATGTCAACTTTGATTTTCTTTCTTTTTTATTCTCCACTCAGATTGAAATTAAATTTTAAGAAAATATAGATTCTTCAGGTCTGTAATTCCTCGAAGTAAAGTTAAATTCTTACAATCAGCCATCCGTTAAAAATATCCAACTCTTCTTTTATATATTTCAGCTCATTCTTAACTATATCTACGAATTAATCAAATTTTATCTTTTCAAATTCAAACTAAATATTTTCTCAAAAAGAATATAATTTAAAAAAATAAAATTCGTCGTAAACGACTTGGAATGGATTTTTCGAAGGAAAAAAATAATGTTTTGTATTGATTTTATTTCTCAAATTTACCGTTAGAGGCCGGTATTAAGCAACACCACAAATGGTATGTTCTGCGAACTTACGTTCTTGCGCCACATGACTCACATAACCATTTAATTTTAATGAAAAATTAAAAACTTAGATTTTATTACAACTTTACCTAAACAGGAATTTTTGGTATTAATCTAAATCGCACTAGTTCATAGTATAAATTGAATTATATATCTGCTTTCAGTTGTTGTTCGTTAAGAGTAACCTTTTCTCCAGGTTTAAATGGTGGAAGGCCCATGTATGGGCAGCTAGCACACCGAAACGCATCTCCCAAGTAACACTAAATTCAAGTAATCGTGAATTATTACAGAGTACAATTAATTAATTACAACCAACGTACATTTCCACACGCTGAAGTTGCTTTTCGTTCATTACTGGAAGCACTCTTTTCGTCAGCTAATTCTTCAGCTAAACCGCAAGAACAATTCTTGCATGCTTTTCGTTTGCCGGTCGTGCCGCAAACTGTCATCACATTCATTTGTCCGTTACGTAAAATCATAAAATTACTTTATATCAATTCAATACCTTTTAAGGTTGCTGGATCCGGCTTCAAAAAATCCTCTTCATCTAACAATTGGTCAGAATCAATTATATCGTCATCCACGATGTCAGTTGATGCTATAGACCAAATCTTAGCTGTAGAATCACTTGGCTTATCTAAAATAAGTAAATATTAATTAAATAAATACATGTAAAAAAAAATTGAGCTATTACCCGATTTAAAATCTGATTTCAAATTCAGCAGACAACTAGATCCCACTTCAAAATTTGGTTTGTTGCAGATAATTTCCAAAACGTGAAAATCTGAAACTATATTGTAGTCATCTTTCATTTGCTGTTGAGTTGACGAATCAATTTTTGTTTCGTATTTCTGAAATTAATGTGATTTTGGAATGATTTTCGAATTTAGACAGTACTGAAAACTACATACATGATCTTCTACATTTAAAAATCCACTAAGTTTTAAAGAAGACGTGACTTGGGATGGAACTTTTACTACCGGGTGTTCACCAGTTTCAAGCACAGGTTCGTGTACAACCAGAAGGCCGTTTGGTTTTAAAATGCGAAGATATTCAGCCAAGAGTTCATCACTGTGAATTACGATAGACTGAGGTACAACACCGGACAAAATAACGTCGAAAGATGATTGCTTGTGATTAGCTGAAAAGATTGTGAAATGTTTTATGCACGTGATTTTTTCAACAACGCAATTAACTTACACATAACAAGTCGCTCAACATTTTCCAAATAAACTTTTCCCGATTTTCCCACACACTTTTGAAGAGATTCAACACAGTCTTTCAGCATTTCTCCGGCCACTAGCTGTTTCCAAACAACAAGAACTTGTTGACCGGCCTTTACGTGAGATTCCATTTCACAACTGTTTTGACGATGTTCACTGATTAGTGATTAATTCTAAAATGAAATATCGAAAATTAATTTATAGCATTTACAGCAACAACTAATGTGATCTTTTATTAAAATAAGTAAATAAGACATCTTACAATCAAACACAAACTTTTTTATACTCACATTCTGAATGAAACTTCTAAGGTTGAAAGAATGAAATCGCGCCGCTTGGTGGGAATTAGAGGCAAACATCTATAGAATAATAAATATAAATTTTATTCAGATTAAAAAATTGAGATAAAAATTTTACTAATTATATCATTATTATAACTTCTGCAAACTTGTTAAACTCGTTTTTCATTTAATACGTTTAGGGCGCAGCGGTTTTATATGCAAATCGCTACCGTTGGCTTTGGTTCACGTTAGCCAATCAGAGACCGCAGAAATTTTAACTTCAAATTTGATCTGTTGGTAGCAGGAATTTTGATTTAAATTTTAAAACTTTCGTGTTGTAGACTTCCAGTTGACTCAATTTGCACTTTCTGTTGAAGAAAGGTGTTAGGAGTTTGTAAAACCGTTCTGAATTCTGGATTCGTTTTTTCGTTAATTCCTTGTTGTTAATTTAAAAACTATGGATTCTATGTGGGATTATAATTGTCCACAGTACGTTGATTTCGCAGAATTACAGCCCCATGGTTCAGTTCTTGACCTAAATGATGGAGCTGATGAATGGTTTGGTAAGAAGAATATCTTCGTTAATTGGTGTACTCTTGTTTAATTTTCTTATTTGTGTAGATATTCATCACGACGACGTAAAATCCCCGACTAAGTTATACAATGTACATTTTAATAAAGAAAATAATGGTATGTCACAATTCAGTTACGTGCATCAATTTTTCCTGTATTTTTTTAATTTTTAAATCCACAGCTATGATTACACCGAGGAAAAATTTGCGCGCTGCTAAACGTGTGTCGTTAGATAAACCGTAAGTTTTCTAAAAAATTATTAGCGACTTCTTTTAATGCTTATAAACTTTCACAGTAAAATGAAGCCCGGGCGAGTATCGATAGGAGAAAAGAAGATGTTTCGAAGATCAGTACCAGCCAGAGTGTTGAGAAAGAAAGAAGAGTCCGCCACTATTAGCGAAATAACGAATAAGATGAAAAAAACCCTTCTGACACTGCCGAAAAGTGGGATGAGGAATTTCAATCCATCATCAACTACAATGAAAGTAGAGAAAACTGAAGATAAATCAAAAATCGAGAAAGAAAGTAAAGATTTCGTGGAATCATTGCGGGCCACTTGCACCACTAAGGCTCCAAATATGGTTGGTATTTTAGAATTTTATTTTCAACGACAATTTCTTACGTTTATTTCACTAGACGAATGATCAACGATTGTTGGTTACGAAGCCAAAACCATTTAACTTAACAGAATCTAAACGAGAGAAAGTACCAGCATCAGCTTTTCGATCGATGGCTGAACAAGTTGCCGCTTTTCAAAAACAAACACCAGCTCGTTTCAGGACTCAGAGACGTCCCTGTAAGATTTCGAATGTTCTTTCAGTTGACATTAACTAATTTTTAAAAAATATAAACAATAGCCTCAAATGTTAAACCACCGCCTGCAAAAGTTGTTCAATTAAAAGCAACAATTCCTATAACGCCTCAACTTCAAACAAGAATTCGATCGAGACCTACTACTGCGATGACCAGGGAGCAAGAAGAAACTTTGGCTTTGGAAGAAATTAGAAAGTAATTTTTTTTTTTAAAGAAAAAATCTGTAGAAATAACATTCGTCATTACTTTTTGCAGACAACCTTTTAAACACAAGCCTGTTGATCCCAAACTGTTTTCTAAAAAACCAGTTATCAAAAAGGTTGAGGTTAAAATAACTAAACCAAAACCATTTAATTTAAGCGTTGCCAACTCCAAATTTTTACGAAGAAGTTTATCTCTGGAAACTTTTAAAACTGAATTTCGTGCCAAACCAGTGCCAGCAGGTTTATTTGAAGGGCCAAAAGTAAAAATGAAAGTTTATTCGTAATAAACTAAAATCAAATTAATCCTTTCTAATATTTCTTTTAGGGTCTTGGTTCCTTCAAAGAAATTCCTTTGACCAATCCGAAATCTCCAGCCTTTGCCTCAAAAAATCGTACCGAAAGACGCAGATCATCTTCAGCTGATGGGAATTTTGCCGTAGGAATAGAATCATCAGTATTTTATGTTTATTCCTAAAATATTATTTACATTAATAGAAATCGCAACCAAAAATTGTTCCACCAAAAACCTCCTCCAGCGGTATACCGAACATCAAATGGGAGAAAAAGGCAACACTTGTTGAACCATTTAGTTTTGACGATAAGGACAAGGAAAGATTTTCTAGAAAAGATACAAAAATTAAGGAGATCGTTGAACAGGAGAAAAAGGTTACTAACAATTTTACATGCAATTCAGTAATAGTAACTTACCTGATTTTCAGTTGGCTGAGTTCCATGCCCATCCAATGCCTGATTTAAGTGTAGTTAAAATACCAGAGAAACAAGTGCGCCCAGCCACTGAAATTCTTCCTTTTAAATTTATTCGTGAAAATTCAGGAATTCCCCGCTCAGAAAAATGGAAGCAAGAGGTAGAAAAAGTGAATAAATACATGAACATATTTAATTTTTTTTATCTTAACTTATTCGTTCTTACCATTAGATGGAGGAGGAATTGGAAAAACAGCGAGAAGCTGCCAAATTCAAAGCCAGACCGAACAAAGTTATTTATGAACCGCCGTTTATTCCTGAGAAGTCTAACAAAAAATTGACCAGTTACTTGAATTTATGATTTTATTATATTTTATTATTTGTATATAACGATAAATAAACTTCATTTTGTATATTTTGCAGATGTGTCGAATTTTGAACTGCACACTGAATTGCGTTCAATGGAACGAGAAGATTACGAAGACTTTTTGAAAGTAAAGGAGGCACGTATTGAAGCAATTCGCAAGGAACTAGAATTAAAACAACAGGAAGAGGAACGACTTGCATTGTTAGAAATGAGAAAAAATGCTGAAGTGAAAGCTAATCCTGTTCGCCGTTATAAACCCGTATCTGTTAAGCAAAGCACTACAGCATTGACATTGCCAATGACTCCAAATTTTAGTTCTAAAAAGAAATAATGTTTTCTAATAATTTCCATGCATGTTTTATTTACGTTTTATGTGAACTTATTTGCAACCACGAAAATTTTATAGCTGTAACATTAAAGTTTTAAAAATTTTTTAGTAATTTTTTTATTCTTATTTTCAGTTTTAATAACAAGTTACATTCTTTACTTAATTATTTTACTGATTGTTTGGCACTTTCTTCAGCTATTTCTTCTTGTGTTTTTAATTCTAATTTATCAAATGGTAAAAGATCACCCCATTTACTTGCCCGAGCACACCTATAAACTTCGCTAATGAGATAAAATAAAAAATAAAAAACATTTGATGCAGATAATAATCATTATTATTATTTTGTTTTTAAATTATAAGTAATAATGTACTTACGTTCCGTGCTTAGTTTTAGTGGAAATTATCTCTGTCAAATGACCATCGTGTGTGCAAGTTCGACAAATAACATGTTGTCCACGCTTAATCACAGGCCTCACTATCCTAGGCCAATGTTTACTGGAAGGTGATGAATCTCGGTGTCCTTTTTTGAATATGATGTACGAAAAATGGTGAGTCACCGCAGTAACACTGTTTGATAACTTGATTGGATTGTAAAGTAATCCAAAATTACATGGCGTACCTGTGCCATCTGATGCTCGGGGACAAGGCAAGTCATGCTGACACTGAAACAAAAAAATTTTAGACCGGAGCATTTATTTCATATCCAATAAATTCAAACCGGTGCAAACACGTATCCAATATCTTCTGGATCGTCAGACTTATTTTGTAAATGAAGAATAAAATCTCTTGCTTCCATTATTGCTTCGTAACCCGCATTATTTCCATCTTCAATAATAACCTATAAAGCAAAAAATTTAATTGAAGAGCTTATTTAAACCAAATATATTCAGACTAATCACCAAAAAGTCTTCTGTCTTTAACCATAAAGAATGTAGAGTTTTTAATCTCGTGTCAATACATGGTAACTCTAATAATGAAAATGCACTGACTACTAAATTGAATTTCACCTACAAAAAATAGTAAAAATTAGAGTTTAAAAATATTTTAAAATTATTTTAAAAAAAATTGTTTACCACATTAGTAGCAGGTAAATATTGGCGAAAGAAAACTTTCTTTAGTTGCATTTTTTTATTTTCATCTCCATCTATGAATTAAACACATTGATACATTATTAAATAAAACATTAACGAAAATTATTTATAAATCATTACCTTGAAGTAACAGTTTTGCCAATTCATTCATTTCATTAGAAATATCAACATTGTAACATTCATGCAATGAATTTTTCCAATATTCATTTACAGCCCACATTGTGGTGCCCAGTCCCGATCCAAAATCCAGCAAAGTTTTAACTTGATAATCAGGTAATTGTTTAACAATTTCAGAAAAAACTCTATATAAAACTGCATAATTCACGGCGAGTCGGCCTAACAAATATAACATTCCTTTATAAGCGTCATATCTGAAAAGTGCATTTGCATTACATTAAAGAATTAATCAGAAAATTTTTCCATACTCAATTTGTTTCCAATTGTAAATATTTTTTTGTAATAAGTCCTTTACCAGATCTTTTCGCTTTTTAATTTCCGTTTCTCTTTCTTCTGGTGGAAAACTATTTATGTCACCTCCTGTAAAAACATTTATTTATAAAAATAATTGTTGTTGTGTTGCTTTAAGTGTATTTTCTTACGTTCATTATTTATATAAGTAATAAACTCATTAGCTCTTGCATTTATTTCGACTTTTTCTGGAGGCATTCTCCTAGCAGCTAAGTGTCGAATCAATTCAATCGACTGTGTTTTGATTTCTTTCACCGAATATTCTACATATATAAAGATAATCTATTTTTTAAAATTCTAAATTTTTAATATATTATTTACTTTTCCACATATTAGCAAAAGCCTTTTGCAGTTTTTCGGGCATTTCAATGCACTTGACATCACGAACTCCAGGATGTTTTCGGTATTTTATTTCATTAGTTTTTAATTTATTTTCCAATTCTGGATCTAATTGTGCTTTCCATTTCGTTGAAAGAAATAGAGGCTAGGGAAAAAAATCAAAATATATATAATTACTCAAGGAATTAATATGACGCAATTTCTTATTTAAATTACTTGTGTAGAAGTACTAGCATTTTGAGAAGAAATCGTAAATATTACTTCTCGCTTCAAACATTTATTAACAGCTTTCAAATGCGTAAAATATAATTTCAGCATTCTAGTTAAAATTCGCACGTTGTGATAACCCACGATCTTCCAACAGGAACAAGATGCTAGGAATACTAATCGAGCGAAGATGCGGACTGTTATCTATTAAAGCTTTCAGGTGAAACTCACGCCGGTATATAACATTTGTTTTATTGATGCACTAATTTATTTCAAGATAACCACACAAAAAAATAATGGCGAACAGCATGCGAATTGTGACCTGTAAATCACCAGTGAATATTGCAGTAGTCAAATATTGTAGGTTAAAATAGTTATTTATTTACGGTAGTAATAATATAAGTATATTTCGATATGATTTTTGCAGGGGGAAAAAGAAATGAAGAATTAATGCTTCCACTGAATGATTCTATTAGCATAACATTGGATACCAGTCAGGTAAGTTCCGATATTTTTGTCTTGCTTCGAGGATGTTTAATTATTTTTTAAATATTTTTTTCTCTCTCTAGATGTGTGCTCGTACAACAGTAGCCATTTCAAATCAATTTACTAGTGACAAAATCTGGTTCAATCGTTCGTAAGAATTTTAAATGTGTTTATTTATATTTATTTATTATACTTCAATTTTTTATTTTTTTAAATAAATCAATGTAGAGAAACAAATATCGAAAATCCAAGAATTCAGAATTGTCTTAAATATAGTATGTATTTCACAATTTATTGCAACTGGCTTATCGTAATTTATAATTGTTTTTAGTTAGACAAAAGGCTGTGAAAGATGGCAAGGAAGATGAAAAAACACAGTTCATTCATATCTGTTCAGAAAATAACTTCCCAACAGCTGCAGGATTGGCATCTTCCGCAGCTGGTTACGCTTGCTTAGGTATAGTCTACTTTACTAAAGTTTTACAAATTTACAATAAAGCACAATTGAATATTGCAGCTTATTCATTATCAAAATTGTTTGATCTTAACACTAACATCTCAGAACTTGCCAGACTTGGTTCTGGAAGTGCATGTCGCAGTGTTTACGGTGGATTTGTACATTGGAAAAAAGGAGTAAAAGAAAATGGATCCGATTCTATCGCGTATCAAATTGCTCCTGCTTCCCATTGGCCAGATTTGAGACTTTTAATTTTGGTAGTAAATGATGAACGCAAGTCTACAAGTAGTACAAATGGAATGCAATGCAGTGCAAATACTAGTAAATTATTAAAGTACAGAATAGAATCTGTAGTAGAGGAAAGAGTCAATGATATGATTGATGCAATTAAAACCAAAGATTTCGAACAATTTTCCAACATTACAATGCAAGTAAGTAAATTCTGCCACTAATAATGTTTAAGTTAATTTAATAATTTTTTTTCACATAAAAGGAAAGCAATCAATTACACGCGATTTGTTTAGACACTTGGCCTGCAATTACATATCTTAATGACGTATCAACAAGTATCATGAAACTTGTTTCTCAGTATAATGAGCTAAGTGGAAGGAATAAGGTAAAAAAAAATTATACATTCATACCGTATATATTAAGCGGTTAAAGAGCTTTCTCTTTTATAAAGATGGCTTATACATTTGATGCTGGTCCAAATGCATTTATATTCACACTCAAATCTGATTTGCCTGATGCACTGGCCATAATCAGTCATTTCTTTCCAAGCGATGATGAAAATTTCCTTCGAGGAATTCCAGTCACGAATGATAAAATTCTTCCAAATAAAGATTTGATAAATAAAATCAAACTTACCCCACAACGCAATGCACTCAAATTTGTTATTCACACGAAGGTAGGAATAAGTCAAGGAATAGGAAGGAATCAAGTGTTAATTATTGAAATAATTTACTTTTGTAGATTGGAAATGGACCTGAATGTGTTACAAATCCTGATGAGCATTTGTTAAATGAATCTGGAGTGCCAAAATATTTTTAAACAAACAACCACCAAAGATAACTTATTTTTAGAACGAAATTTTAATGCACATTTTCAGTAATGGAAAACTCACAATGCATTTGCCCCACTTTAGTATTAAAATGGGATTTAGAATTAAGCAACATGTTTTTACTTTTATTAATTTTTGGTATTGGCGAAGGAAAAAAATAAACACCTTGTTTGCAAAACCTGTCCCAAACAACAGGTTTGCCAACTTCAATGTCTTCAGTAGGCCCAGATGAAATGATCTCTTCCTCGTCTAAATGCCACTCGACCCATAAAGCAACAGCGTTACAATATCCGTCTCTGTAACATGAAAAAATTAGTTTTGCACTTTCATTATTTAAATAAAAATTGCATACACAGCGAATGGAATGTTTTGTTCGTCTTCAATTCGTTCATATGAATGTATTTTTTTTGTGAAATTAAATTCCAATAATGTCCAAGGCTGAGTAACAGCTATTCCAGGATATT
This sequence comes from Stenotaenia linearis, assembly GCA_034700445.1. Lineage (NCBI taxonomy): Eukaryota > Metazoa > Arthropoda > Chilopoda > Geophilomorpha > Geophilidae > Stenotaenia > Stenotaenia linearis. Next base: position 101,942 of record JAQIXT010000032.1, on the reverse strand, counting down.
CCCATAAAGGATGAGGTTCGATAGATTCGTCGCTGATATCTGCCGATTTCTAAGTAAATTAAAAAAATTATCAAAATATTTGCCAGTAAAAATAAAGTAACTAAACCTACACTTATCATTTCATCAAACGCTTGTATATTGAAACCTTCAACAATTCCAACTGGAGCTTTTATTTTCCACAAATTTTCTAAATTAAGTCCAACTCCTTTAAAGATTGCTGACTTCGGCATGATCTTCACATCGTCCGACATGAATAAATTATAAATAGATCTCAAATACCAAAATCGAAGGTTGTCCCACGGTAATACACTGTTTAAGAAATACGGTTCGCCTATCAGTACGTCTACCTAAAATTTAAAGAATTATTACTTCAGAAATTTTTTTCTTTGCTTGAATAAAATATTCTACTTTGCTGCCAAACATGCTGTTCCCAAACACATTAGTTTCACAAATAGGTAACATTAAAAATTGGCCTTTCATGTTATTAGCAGCAGCTAATGACTCCATAATTTTTCGAGACGACACCTCTGAATCCATAGCAAAAATTTTTTTTGCTCCCAATTTTCCTGCTATCAGCGGCAGCCAACTTCCATCGCTCAAACTTAAACAAACACTGTCTGATTTAATGATCTAATAAGAGAAAAGTAAAAGAATTTAGAATTATGTCATCAAGAAAAAACAAACAAAATTACTTTTTTAAGTGCGTTTGTATATTTCTTAAGTCGATTAGTGTCGTTCATCATTCCGAACTTGGTTCTACTGTAAGTAATATGAGTACCACAAATACACGACGGACTTTTGGTCACTTCCTCATTGCCTAAATTAAACCAGAGCGAAAATTCGTCATGACTACTTTGGAGCGTCACCATTTGATTTTTCTCAACATCGACAGCTTTTGGAAGAAAATACACAGCTTGCATCCAATGATCGCGCCACTATAAACGATAACGTATGTTAAAGTCATCAAACATTCAGTAACATTTTTGTACATACCTGACTTTTTTCTCCGTCTGGATGAGCCCATGCAGGAGCACATGACAGAATTACTTCACCTTCAAAATCCATTTTCAGTTCCCACCACATGAAAACGGCTTGAGCACGTCCACTTTTATTTATTTTTATTTTTGTAATTTCATTCCGTTCAGTAGGAATCGTAGTTGTGAAATCAAATCTATAATATAAATTATGTTTAATTCTTAATATTTTGAGATTTAATAACATGTTACTTTAAGACGGGAATGGGTTCGGTGAGAAGATGAAAATCAGAACTTTGAAATTGGTTTAATTGGCCGTCACAAACAGCCGCAGCTCCTGGGCAGTTTATTATGTCATTTGTAACCGACATATTTTTATCTTTCGATATTTCAACGGCATTTAACCGATGCCAGTTTGAAGCAAATTGCGATTCCACTACTTGAGCAAATATCGTTGCTTCACATGGAATAACATAACAGTCTTTCTAAAATAAAATTTAAATGTATTTTTTTAAAACAAAAGTGTAAAAATCAATTACAATACTGGCTAATTACCTGCAACAACTTTTCATGCGCATGATTAAAAGAAGGAATAGCGCCTTCACCGATTAATTCAGTGTCGAATAATTCAGCGACCAAAATGTTGGCTTTGCTTTGTAAATCACCATCTAATTTAAAAAAAAAAAACTTTAGTCACAATTTTCTAATTACAATTATTCTATTTAATTTACCAATTCCCACAGTTAACTCAGTAGAATGTTTAGTCACAAGCTTGATCTTGTTTATGAAACCATTGTTTTCAATAACTTGCTTTGCGCAGTTTGCAATTGGTTGAAATGCCTGTTTAATAACAAAAGAAAAATTGACTTCTCTGATAAAATAATTCCTATCAATATTTACCTCACAAGCTGTCACTGAATCGGCTTCGCATTTGGCAGCCATCATAGAGAGAAGCCCCGTACCAGTACCTATGTCTAAAACATTGGCTCTAATATTTTGCTTTTTAAGATGAGATATGGTTTTTCTAAGACTTTTGAAATATTTATCATTCTGAAAACAAAAAGTGAATGATAAAATACAATTTCAATATTTTTATCGCAATTGTTACCCTTTCTTTGTCATGCAACATATCTGCATATGCCGATCTGAAAACAAAAACAATCTGTAATTAAAAGAGAATAAAAAATTCACATTGAAAATGAAATACCTGGCGATTTCTTGATGGAAATCATAATTCTCATCCTGAGGTTGCCATTCTAAATTCCCATTTATTGGGTTCAATTTCTGAGTGAAAACTGTACTCATTGTCCGGCTATGTTTAAAATGAAGTCCGTTAACATAAAATAAATCTAAGCTTAATTTTAATATTAAATGATAATGGTTAAAACGCGACTTGATGTAGCATGTCGGTAACGACAGTACGAACCGATTCAGCATTCCATGCGATGTGCGCACGTGCTTGGTGAAGTAAGTATTCGAATTAAAGGATATTAAATTCGTAGAATGTATTTTTAAGAAAAATTTTATGAAAAAAAATAGTTCAAATTTCAAAATATTTATATTGTATTTTAATAAAGATTTAAATTTGAAAATTAGAATTTCAGGGCATTCTTAATTTTTATCAATAGATGGCGGTTGATTGCATTTTTGTAAGATTGTTGGATTTATTTGACTTAACGAGACTGCTTTCTTCCATCTTTCTTCCCTCTGTAGGTTTTCTTTACTCTTGACAATCAAAAACATTATTAATTTAAAAAAAAAAATTAAACGTTAAAAGTTAATAATGTCGAAGTTAAAAAGTATACAGCCATCTTCAATGAAATCTGCTCCAAGCAGCGTAGCTAAACCTACAGGAAAAAATGCAAAAACCAAACCTCAGTCAAGAGCGGTCTTTTCTGGTCCCGACGGTATTAGGCCTTTCAGAAAGAAAATTATAACTCAACGTCCCATGGCACTACAAACTCCTTTTCCCCTGCGTACATCCAATAACCCTTTCCCTATATATCAATTACAATTATTTTCTGTAACTTTAGAACGCACTGAATTGGCGTCATCTTTCCTGGACCCTTCAAGATGCGATTGCCGAAAGCGTTGTTCTCGTTGGGTTGGTGAAATTGGATGGTGGCATATGATACCAGACTGTCCATACACAAACGAACGTCTAAAACCCTTTCAATTCCCAAGAAGAGAAAGATAAAACGAAAATAACGAATAATATTACTTAAAAATAATTTTATTTAATACAATATATATATTATATATATTGCAATTATCCAAATTTTTAACTACTTGGTACATAAATGTAAATTGTATTTGGTGCATCGGAATTAATTAAATTCTCAGTTAAAGACTCGCTTGCTTCTTCTTCAGCCGGTGATATTTCAATGGTTTGTTCCTCAACCTGCTCTTGTTCAACGGGGAAATATATCTGTTCACCGTTGCCTTCTCCTCCTCCGATGCAATGCAAAATTTGCTCTGCATCGATTAAACCACTTCCTGACAACTGAAATGTGTACACCGTTTGTTCAGGCATGGGCTCTTCTACTTTGCGCGTCCGTTTCTTTTTCTTGGGTTTTTCGACGCCAATATTATTTTTCATTCTCTCCTGCCTTGGCACGTACGGAATAGGTTCGTCGGTTGTCTTTATATTATCCGACCGGCTGTACACTCCCGCTAATAAGGAAATAACGTCCGTGTCTTCGGTGCTAACTAAATCCTTATGATTCTCTAATGTGTGCGCCTTATATTCGGCCGCGGAATTCGTGCTGTAATCGCAAAACCGACACGGGTACATCTTCTTTCCTTCGTGCTTCTTGGTTTTTAGAATGTGTTTCCGTACATTTTCTTGCGTGTTGCACGTGTAATCGCAATACGGACACTTGTAGGGCTTCGCACCAGTATGAATGCGCATGTGGCGCATTAAGTGCGGACTCAAATGTGCCGAATACGAGCAATATGGACACTTAAATGGTCGTTCACCAGTGTGACTGCGCCGATGTTTGGTTAACTGATGTTGACTTCGACCTCGGTAGCCGCACTTATCACACAAAAACGGCCGTTCGTCGTTATGAACACGCATGTGCATCTGCAATTCACTCGGACATCGGAACGCTTGAGGACAGTCTGAAAAAAAAATAAAAATTAATAATTTTATTTTATCACTGGTATTGCAAAATGTGTACTCACTCTCAACGGGGCATTTGAGATCCTTGCCAAAATGCACTTTCATATGATGTTTCAACGACCATCTGCAATTAAAAAGGATTAAATGAAAATTTTTATATTTTAAAACGTTTTCGCTGTCAGCCCACAAAATCCTCGAATCGATAGCTAATTAATGGTTTCAGTCGTACATCTTAGTTAACCCTTTGATTACCCCCTTTCATTCCTCGTTTTATCAATTAAAAACACGTGTTTCTCACGGTGAGTAAGGGAAATTTTGATCCACCAACTTTTCCCTTAATTGGCATAGTCTTACCAGCGATGGTTCATTTGTTCTCCTATTTAGATTTCTACTTTCTAATTGCCATTTTCTGTTCCGAAGTGAAGATGGCGAACGAAAAAAAATCCAAGATTTAAATTAATGGATTAATAATTACTCCCGTTTGCCAATCCCATCAGAATCCCAACGGCAAATCCCACTGGGTTTTTATGCAACAAAATTGTAATTAATGAACCATGAGAAGGTAGAAACTAGTAAGCCAACTACACGAGCTAAACTAAAAGTAATTTGTCACGTATATTCTATTTTTACGTACCTATCGTGGTAGCCAGCACCACACACGTCGCAAAGGTGAGCTCGGGGTCTATTGGTATTATGAGTTTCTTTATGACGTTTCAGACGACTCGGTTTTTCGGCCGCAAACGCGCACTGATCGCATTTGTACTGCTTAACTCCGGTGTGGCGTTTAAGATGCATGTACAGGGTTCCTCTTTGGGCGAAAGAAAGCGTGCAAAGATTGCACTTGAACGGCTTTTCACCTGTATGAGTGTTGAGGTGAGCAAGCAGCGCACTTTTCGGATACAATTTACTACAGTAAGTGCACTTGAACTTTTTAACAGTACGTAAACCCTTCTTTTTCTTAAACGGTTTAATGTCTTCCATGTTCTCCACCATGTTTTCCTCGACAGTTACAGTTTGTTTGCAATTGGCGTCACTCAAGGGGGTCACTTCAGGTTTCTCATGCAATGCTTGATGGTACAGCAGGTGCGTTGATGAACTGCACTCGTAATGGCATTTCGAACAGGAAAACTTGACTGATTCGTTGCTATTCGCCGCTCCTTCTCGCAATTTAGGGCACAAGTGCTCGGACACTTCACCCAAAATTCCAGTTGTAATCACTTGATCGCACGCGGAACAAGTGCGAACGATTCTCATTGCTTTTACTTTCCTCTCGTCATCGTTCTTCTCTTCAACGTGCGTCAATTTATGCACCTGAAGTGATTCTGCATCAGCAAATTCTTCCTTACACGTTTTACATTTCAACATTTTTTCGTTTAATTGATTAGTTTCCTTTTCTTTGCTTGAATTTACTAATTTCTGATGCGGCGTTGATTCCAGGTGCTTTCTGAGTGCGAAAGCAGTCGTCAATTTCAAGTTGCACACTTTACAAAACAAATCGGTTCTCTTTTCTTTGACGATTATCGGATGCTTTCGGTCGAGCGTAGAAACCAAATCCGTGTGTTCGCTGCCTTTGAGGTGCTCCAACATTTCCTCGTTCGAACTGCACATGTGTTCGCATTCCACGCACAAGAAAGGCCCGACCATCGACGCCACGTTTTCGTTATGAATATTTGCTTTCCAATGCTCCAAAAAGCATTCCATAGTATTGAAGTAATAGGAGCAAATTCCGCATTGAAAAGGAGACAATTTTATCAACAAATCCGAATGTTTGAAAATTAATTCCCATCGCTCAGCTTGATTTTCGGCTCTCTTCAGGTGCAGCGAGGTCAGTAAGTGATGAGCAAAGTTTCGTTTGCTTTGAAACGTTCGTTTGCAAGGTTGACAGGACATCCAGGAAGTCTCGGCGCTGCTGCTTTCGTCCTCGTCGGCGATATCTTCTCTATCCTCATCGTTCTCCAAGGTCCACATTTGGTCGTCGAGCAGTCTGTTTTTACAAATCCGTCTGGAGCTTTTCCTCAGATTTTGATTTGGGGTTTTATTCACTTTTTCACCTTTGCTCAATTTTAATTTTCTCAAATGCAAAGGGCTGCTGGCATGTCTCATATACGCGAACTTCGAACTCAAATTCTTTTGACACACGGCACAATTGTACATTATTTGATCCACTTTATCCGCGTTCAACTTCGAATTTACTTTTTTCAAGTGCGAATAGCTGTTAAAGTGCTTGTTGTACGCGACTTTGGTCCCCAAATATTTATCACAAGCTTCACAATACTTCGATTTATCCAAATCCTTGGCAGTTATGACGTCATCCATTCTCTCCCGATGGCTACCGTCGTAATCGTGATCGGCCTTTCCCGCACTTTGCAACCACTGTTTTCCGGGCGACGTATTAGATCGCGGTCCTTGTCCAGGTTTCCATTTCCCTCCGGTGTGATTTTTAGGGGGATTCAAATCGTCTTCGTTCTCTTCGTGATCCGACATGGAGTCCAGCATCAATTCGTAATTATCGTCGTTCCTGTCCAAATCCGACAATACCAAAGCAAGACCGGCAGTGACCTCACCGTTTTCCAAAGGTGCTGTCCTCGGTGACGTAGGGGCGGTTCCTTTAGTGGGGCTATTTTTACACTGAAGTTCGAGCATCGTAAGGAAAGCGTCTTGTCTCAATTCCGATTCCGGGGAACCAGCGTCTCGTGGTTCCAAAAGGGTGGTTTCAGTCGTGGTCGGTGGACAATTGGTGGGTTGAAGAATTTCGTTATCAGATGTTTCGCAAACCGTCATTGCTTCGGTTTTTGTGATTGAAATCGTCTTATTCAAAGCCGGACATTCTTCTTTTTTGTGTTTGACGTACTCCTCCAATCCTACGATTGTTGTGTGGCATCGTAGACAAATATGTGTATCTATATCGTCCTCTGGGTCCATTTTATCACCTGCAAAAACGATAACAAACGTATTAGGTTTAGCCTCCAAACGCAGCTCAAAGCGTTAGCGCCCCCTATAATTGATAAATTTAATTCATTGAATTTAACGGAATTAAAGACGCTTCACCATTTAATTCGTAAATAACTTTAAATTTTTCTTTTTTTCCCCGAGATTTAAGTTTATTTTTATCGATTTTTCCACCCGTTTATTAGATTGTTTGCTAAACGGTTCCCTGTACTTTGCTGCCCTCTAGTAATGCTACATCGCACTAAATTGCTTTCAATTGTTTTAATTTTAGAAAATATATACCGTATATTAATTTACCCAAAAATTTGAATTTTTAACGCTAACATGTAACTGCACCGAATTTATAATTTCGAATTTTTTTGTTGGTTAAAAAATGCAAAATTAATAATAAAAATAATTTTAAAATGTAATTTTTTTAAAAAAATGCAAAATTTTTCATTATTGTACCTGTTTAAATTAAACTGTACAAAAAAAATTAACGACAATGCAGTTTGGACTTTCCATTCGGGTTTCCGTAGCCACCATAGGCCTTTCTTCTCCCGTTAGGCTTAGTAAATTTCCTTTGCGTTTACTATAATTCCTTCCAAGGTTTGCACTTTCATTAGTTCTAATCAACAATATATTGCTTAGAATCATCTGTCACTTAACAAACAGTGATTTCAGACCTAAATTTAAAATTACAAGCGCAAAAAGGTTTTTGGGCCTTCGCTTCTCCCTTACGAAAATTCATTGCAAACGGCCATTATTGTGGCTATTCGCTATTCGTTTAATAATTATCCCTTAAAATCCAATAATAATAACAATGTACCTTTGAATTGGCGAATGTTTAGCGAATTGCACTATTTTTCTATCCGAGGGATGATATTGCAGGCAAAACTGCGTTAGAACATAAATCTTCATTAATCTTTCAGGGATGGCAACACAAACGACTCGAGTGGGAGTGGTGCGCATGCGCCGCAGCGCTCATCCGGAAGTTACACAACGTCACCGCGGCATGGGGAAGGAACGTCATATCCTGTACTCACACTTTACTGAATGAAAGGTCACCAACGTGAAGCGCTCTGTGATCCCTCCGGTTTGGTGCGCGCTTTTTAGCGTAAAAGGCTGCCGCCCTCGAGTGAAATAGTAACTACAACGTTTCCAGCATGCCGAGGAGGAAGCAGGATCGTCCGAAACGGATGAAATGTAAGTACAAATTGAGCTGCATGTTATGTTTTGGTCGGGGCGCTCGCTGGCCGTGATCGGCGGCGGCAGCAGCAGCTGCTCCGTCGGGCAAGTGTTTCCTGCAAGCGTCGGTTGAGGGCTGCCGATAAGACAATTAGACAATTTGTGGCGCCTGCATCAACCAAGCACATTGCAAGGCCGAACGTTTCGCCCGTGTTTATTGACAACACACGATCGTTCAGCATCTTTAGTGCCGTTATTTAGTCTGTTTCGGTAATCGGTTAGACACTGGCGTCGAGACAGTAAGTCCTATCCGCTGTTTTTCCTCATTTTTATTAACTTGTGATGCGAAGTGTCAATCAAACGTCACTCTCGCTTATTGTGTTGCTTCATACCGTCGATTCCGCCGGCTTCATCTATCACGCTAGCGATCTTTTCGAAGCTCGGAATAACTTTTGCCCGGAAAATCGGCCGGGACAACCCCCGAAAGACCGCCACGGCACACGGGGCCCGATCGAGGCTCTCGCCGCCCGATCGACGCTGGGTTGAGCGGCACGAAGCCGGATTTGCGATTGTGTAAATAAGGGGCAGGAAAAAGGCTAGCAATGTGCTCGATTCGGGTTTCAAATTTATGATTGCTAACATGTTAGAAGGGACTGGTCGTAAAGCAAGGCGTCTGGTTGTTTGACATGATGGGCTAGAATTCTTATCGCTCTTGTATATAGGGGGAAAGAAGAAGGAGACTTGCCAATGATTTAAGACCCGTGTGTTGAGTACATAATAGCAGAACACAAGCTTAAGTTTTATACATTTTTTCTTCTCTGCAACTCACTTTTCCATAAATTACACACTCGAGTAAACAAGTGACCTCTTTGCGAAGAAACTGGCACTCTTCTTTCTCCTTGTTTTTCTATGTCTAAATCTTTATAACTTCCTATAAACACTTGTCAAAGTGCAGCGAAAAAAAATTTTTCCCCAACTTTTTCTCGCTCTTCACAAGTGAATGCGTGGGCTAAAAGACGAATCGGACGTACTAAGAAAAGGAGCATAAAATGAGATTTTAACTGCAGGTATTTAGTCAGGTCGCGAGATTGGCAGGTGGAACTTATGCGATTCCGCTGTAAAAAAAAAAAGAAGAAAAAAACGAGGAGACGAAAATTGTTGAGAAAAAATTTCTAATCGTGAAAATAATTTTGAAAAATTAAAAAAAAATTGAAATTTTGTTTATTCTCAGTTGCTGGCGTTCACAGATAGATGCCAGCGCTTGTACTACATTGTGTAGTAAGAACAAGTTAAACGTTTTTATCGAACACTTTGAAATCCAGGTCTAAGAATGGGATTTCGGTTCGAATGGAGAAGCAAATGATCCGCAGTTTGCTCCATGTCTTCCATCGAGGTGGGTTGGGTTTTCTCTTGACGCGATGATTGACAAGCCTGTAGCCAGGAGCGTTGGATCAATACAGTGTGAGGAGTTGTGTAGAAACAACCCATTCCTGCGGAGGAAGGGAAGTTAAGCTGAGAGGTCTTGAAAATCTATATTCTACATATTATGTCAGACTTAATCGTTTTTTTCCCTCTTTTAACCCTTTTCCTGAATGCACCGTTTTTAAAATTCAATTCGATCGTAATTTTTTTCCATAAATTTTTTTAAGGCTTTCGTGTTCGAGGGGAGCTATGTGGGGGTGGGCGAATTTGTCTGTACCATATACGTTGTTTGTTTGTTGTATGCATGTTGTGGTGAGTTGAGGAGCGAACAGATTTCGATAATCCAGCGGTCCATTGACTCGAGTTTTATGATTGAATAAATCGCCTTTTATTGGTCGATTCTGGGGACTTAAGTTTATTTGCGCACGGTGCCAGTGGAAGGAAGGGTCAGTGTAATAGCGCGCAAGTCAAATATTCCGCTATGCACACACGCTGAAAAGAGATCAAATATAAATCGTTAGATTTTCCAACATTTTTATTGTCGACTTTTGTTGCTGCACAAACAAAACCCTATTCTACAATTTTAGATAAACTATACTTGTATTTTTATTTTTATTTTCTTCTCCTTTTCGCTTTTTTGTTTTGTTTTTGGGAAGGTCTTTGACGATAACTGCTAATTAGGTTTCTTTCTTTGACTACAGATTAAGAGCTCAGCAATGTCCATTGATTGTTTGTTTTCTTATTTAGTTTATTATTGCTATTTTTGATTTTTTTTTTGTTTTGTTTTTGTATTTGAAAACAAAGTGGATTTAATTTAACCTTAGAATAAATTTTATTATGTTTTGTAATTCCACAAGGTGAATTATATAGGTGAAGTTGAAAGCTCCGAGTCTGCATAATTTTCGAGCGTAATAAAAGTCAGTTTTTTTTAATGACATCATCTTATTGTTAAATCATAACGATAAATCAAAATGATATGATTTTATCGTAGCTTTCGTTCATTTTTCTAATATAAACAAAAATTTATTATTGTTTAAAATTCTAAAGTCGTCCGAAGATTAACCCTCGGTTAACCGTCGGGTCACAATTGACAATCGAGCGGAAATTTCTAGGGAAACAAAATAATTACTTCACATTTGTAATTAACTGAATTGAATTTTTTTATCGATGCAAAAATATGAATTTTAATTGAAGAAAGGTATTGTGACTGATTATGTCCAATCCCTTTGGGTGTAGCCGCTAATTCGTCATCGTAATTATGTTTCTCGTTCCTTTTTGCTTTTGCTCGAGTCTTATATGAAGCAACTAAGAGTGTGTTGCTGTTTAATCATTCATTTGGCCTCCCTCTGTGTGGGGACAACACAGTGTGAATGGCAAACTCGTCTTGCTGTCTTCGATTAGCGACATCTAAAGTACATTTAACCATCATTTATTCTCTTTTATGTCAACATGCGTTTAATTCTATTAACTCTCTTTAAAGAAGATTGAAAGAAGTAAAGAAGGGAGGCGAAAAAATCGCGACCGATATTTTGGCTCCCCTTTTGTCCCAAAAAATCAGGATGCTCAGGTGTAATCGTTATTACACTTCTGTTTGTGTCAACAACGGGTTAATGATTCATTAATGTTTCCTGGGCGCGAAAAACCGACTGGAAAATAATCGGTTTTAACTTTTTATAGATTCAGCACTTTGTGACAATGTTTTCACTCGTGGTCAATTGAGGAGGTCCCTCCTAATTGATAAACATTGGATATTGATACCGAAAATTAATTTAAAAAAAAAAATCAAATTGAAAATTACGATTTTAATATCGCAAATCGTTGTTAGTTGATTTTTTTTCTTTTTCAAATTATTACATTTCGTTTATTTCCGCAGTTCTTTACCTTATCATGTAGTCAATCCATCATTATACAGATGGCCCTCTGATTGATATTAAATGACACAAACACGATATGTTCGTAACGTTTCCACTTACTAAGTGTTTCTCATACGGAATTTAAAACCATTTCTCCAGATAGCTCTTTATTTCCTTAACCTTCCACTGGGGGCCATTGCTTGGATTTTTGTCATTACGCTACTTGGCGTCCGAGTTGTCCTCAGAATTCTGATGAGCCAGTCTCAACACCCCCACCGCCACCCGCCCCAACAAGAACGGGTAGATGTTGTTGAGAAGAATACTTAAATTTTTCTCACTCACGGCTATTATTATTCTCTGTTCAATTAAGGTGCTTTTCCTCGACTCGGATAAGAGGCACGGAATTTTGAGCGATAAAGGTGCAAGTAGATAGGGGGCGCTGGCCGTCTTTTGAGGGATTAAGGCGCCCAGTGGCCCAGCTCTGCGCAGAGTTTGAGACCCATGAATCAGGCTTAGAGCGAGGGAGGTGCGCAACAGCCCCGTCCAATCAATCAATCACGCAGAGCCAAGAAGTCCAGTCAGTTCTGTCCATCTACGTGATGTTGGACTTAGATGAGTCGGTTTTGCACGGCTCTCGATTGCACTTTGGCCGCTCTTTAAAAAAAGGAAAAGGCGAGAGGAGATGCAATGCCGGAGGGAGTGAGATGAGGCATTTATGAGGGGTTGGCGTCGACTTTGAGAGGGTATTTAGAGTTACATTGAACGATTTCTAGGGTGGGAATTTATAGGACCACATAACCACTCCCTCAGGTTCTCACCACCACCCCTCGATATTAGTTGTAGGAGGGGAATTTTTTTTATTTTTTTTGGAAAACCTCATTTTGGGGTTGGATATGGAGGTTGTAAATTGGGTCGAATTAATTTTTTTTTTATATTTTTCAATTTTTGATTTAGTTTTAGACATTGTTATTGTATCGCGATAATCTTTAGTAGTGGGGAGAGATTTTTCTTCTTTTTTTTTTATCATCGACTATTGTGTTCTATGGGATTTAATGGGGATGCTGGAAGTCTTAGATGATAATTATAGATTGAGGGTAGATTTTTTTGTTTTGTTTTTATTTTTTATTTCTTGTTTTTCGGCTGCTGATTGAAAATTTTTAAAACAGTATACAAATAAAAACATGGTAGACAAGAAAATACGAGGAAGTTTTATTTGTTGCTGAAAGGTTTGATGAGGAAACAAAAAATAACATCCCCCAATTAATTTTTATTTGCAGTTCAATGAATAGAAATGAACATTCATTTGTCCAGATTTTTTTTGAATGCGAAAATCGTAATTAAAAAATAAATGATTAAAAAAAAGAGGCGAAGGGAAATAAAGAAATGATTATTAACATTGTGATTTTTATGTTATGTACACTGCTCCAGCTTTGATGGGCTGCTCATTTGAAAATTACTCGTGCTAAGTTCATTTGAGAAGCCTTTCCTACTTTGGGTCTAATTAAAATTTTCAGTCTAGACAAGGCGAGAGCCTTTTTACAACGACATGAGGCATGCTATCAATCTGCGAGTGAATCGGAGCTACTTGCTTGGGGCCTCATTATCAAGTGAGAGTAGTTAGGCAAACGGATCAAGAGATAGAATAAACGATAAGAGATGGTGATCAAACGAGAACGAACAATTCGCAGTGCAGAGGGCGGTTAGAGCGTGCACGCGCATGGAAGGTGAAGTGGCAGTTGTTGATGAAAATCAATATGATTTTGTCAAGCGAATGTCTATAAATAAAGATTATTGACAAGTGGGGGCACAAATCAGAGACTGTGGTGACGTGAACGCGCGTTTAGCGTTCGGTTTGTGTGTGTGAGGTGAGTCGGTAGGCAACGTGTGCCTTCGCCACCCATTTGCCTTCCCTTTTCCCTTACGCCCCCTTCCTCTTCCCCTTCTCTTGTATGGAGGCGACTGTAATTGGCAACTTGTCAACGGAAGTGCTTCCACACACAACTACCACGCATTTAATCGTATGTATATAAGCAACATCAAACCGGTGGAAAAAAATAAAGATAAGCTTACAAAAACACTGCCTTTTATTTATTCATTTTTTCAAACTAATGGTAATTATTATCTTTTTTTTTTCCTATTTCATTCCAGTGACAGCTATAATTACGTACATTTTACTAAGTAACGATAAAATGCTTAGCGTAATTGTTTTAACCCTCGAAATACTCGGATTATTTTTTTCCGTGGGATAATTCGATTTAATATGGTAAACATGTCGTATTACGTTACAATTATAGGGAAATTGTGTTTTTGTGAGGTTAAGCACAGATGGAAATGATACGATGAGTAAAAGTGATGCGAAACATTTCCTCTCGGTTTTTCTGTGTCTGTGCCAGAAGCAGGTTGTGATCATCAGGTTGTCATGGTGATGGATGATGAGTGACCCGAGTGTCTCCATGTTAGAAATAAGCGTCCTTTTGCACACGCTGGTCAAGAGGATACAATTTGTATCGGTTTGAAAACATAAAAAAGAGAAAAAATGGAGAGAAAAAATAAATGGAGAAATATGTGGGGGGAGTAGCAAGGACTGGAGGAGGAGGTGGACACATTTTGGAAATCTGATAAAGGTCACTGGTAAGCGGAGATAAGGCGGGTCAGAAATGAGTTAGGCGGCGTGAGTTATAAAGTGAATGGAGATGTTTGTCTTTGAAGTTTATATTACCTTTTGTTTCGACTCGAGGTTGATAGTGAATCTCAGGTAATGCGAACGGGTGTGAATTTTATGAATATGGTAGGAGGGAAAGATATGCTTTTTGATATTTTTCCTTTCTCCGAGTGCGAAATCAAAGGATTTCTTCCACCTTATCGCTATTGTTTATCGGGGTGAATTTAATCCTTTTGGTTGCTTATTGAGACATGAATTTGGGAAAAAATAGACAAGGGCTTAGCTGTAATTCATTAAGATAAGAAATGCTGGGGTTTAATCCCCGAGTGTTTCTATCACGCTTATGGCAGTTTTTCTACGAGTCGGCAGGATGTGCATGACAAAATTAATCACAGTGTGTTCATTTATTCGCCGTGAATATGTCACGCTAAAACCCCTCTTCTGCTTGACTGTGAAAAATCACCCTTCTTGCTTGGCGCGCAGGAAAGCCACCCACGAGTCCCTGTTTCCCTGCTTGCAGTCTCTCATTGTAAAAGTGAGGGGGAGGAGCAGGGGTTGGCGAGTACATGCTGAACCGGTGTCTGGGTCACCGTGCAACGCAGGTGACCCCCTTCTTCGCCGTCCGCCTACGCCTCTTGATAAGGCACTCGACGAATTATGGTTCTCATTAATTACTCTATGCAGATCAGCAAGAGCAAGATGCGGTGCAAGAAGGAATGGGGACGCGACGATGATGATGAGGAAGCAGCGAGATGGAGAAGTGGTTTTGATAATATCAAAAATATGTTAAAAGATTTTTTTAAACTATTTTACTCGCATTCATCATGTGTTGATTTTTTTTAATTTAAAAAAAAAAAATTTTTAAAACAAAAATTGCCGTTTTGATTTAAGGTTTAAGTAATTTTTAAAGTGAGTGAGTTTTAAACATTAACAAAATGTGGGTAGTGGTGAGTGAGGCCTAGTTTATAAAGGGCATGAATGCAGTGCAGTGAATGCCGGAACGGCAGTTGTAGCAGAGGCCGCTCCATTCCTGAAATGGTCTTTTTATGGTGCATTATACGCGAATGGTTGTACTTCGTCTTTCACGAGATCAGACTGCGGTAAGTTTAAAACCTCTTGCCACTCTGTCGGCAGTCACGAGAATTTGTACGGATTGAAATTCAAAGACGATGGCGCGTCTCCGACAGAATTGACGCTTAACCCTTTTTTTTTTCTTTCCTGCGCTACACCGTTTCGAACGAGATTTTATTTTTTAAAAATGGACTCGGTCCAACGGATTGATGGAGAGTGGAAAAATAAATTCTCATAACAGTAAGCTGCCAGGATTTGATCGAAGTTGTAAAAGCGTATACATATATCGTTTTACGGGATGCTGGTAATTTTTATTTATACGTCGACTCTTCAATTTGTGCCTCGTGAATTTTTTTTCCCCCTTTTCTTTCCTCTCTTTTTCAGCGTGTTGTGTGAAGGGTGGAGTTTTGTAGTCGAGTTGTTTGGAATTAAATTTTGTAATCGTGATAAATGGCTTCTTTCTGGGAAGAAAAGGTTGGCAGTTGAAAATTAAAATTAGGACGAAGCAAACATTTCTAGATATGGAAAGGTGACCTAGAAAACTACTCCGTACCTGTCACCTCGTATTAAACTCTAGTTGTCAACTTTACGAAAACTTCACTTTTTTTCTCTCTCCTTTAATTCTTTTTTGGAAACACGGAAATAAAAAGGAAAGATAAAAATAAAAAAATTACTTAAAAAAAATGTTTAGAAATCATCACTCATCTTTTATTTAGCTCACCTGTCCGTTTAAAATGTATAAGTAAAGGGTTGACGGACTCTACATGTCCTGGTGTGCGCATGACCCTTTCTAAGTTGTTTACAGCTTTTGCCTTCACATTGAATAAGTAATGGAAGGATTAGGAGGCTCGGGCTGCACTTTTTCCCCCCTTCTTCTGCTTGCTATGTGCATTGTAGCCATCAAGAGGGCTGATGTATGAAGCACATTAAAATATGGTCTGCTGACGAGAGATATATGTTGACAACTGGAGATTAATTCTCTCCTGGTCTCCTTTCTTATCTATGTCTTTGCTGCTTCACCTTCAATAAACATCAGTGGTGCAAGTTTTTGCCTTTTTTAAAAAATGCAAAAAAAAAAAACAGTTAATTTTTTATTTTCCCTTTAGATTTTTTTATTTTTTTTTTAAGGAAAAAATTTAAAAGTTAGAAAAGTGAAAAGTAATTATTAGTGATTTAGCACTTTTTTTATTTTAAATTTGAGTAAATTTTATCAAATGAGTAAAAAGTGAAATCACGAAACTGAATACAGTATTTGGTCATTTGCATATTTGAGTTCCATAAAAGTTTAATGAAATAAAAAGAGAGCGAAAAAGGAAAAAAATAGCAAATCCCTATTTAAATTTGGTTTTGTGAGAATTTTGAAAACAGTGCTAAAAAGAAATTGCAATGCATGGCCAAGAATTATGCAAATGACATCAACAACTCATTTTGACATAAATAGCTTTGTTGTCCTTCTGGCTGTGTCTGAATTACGATTCACTCATAAATTAAGCAAATTGTGTTCTCGCTCTGTATTATAAAACGTTGCATTAGTTATAAGGAGGATTAGAATGTTGCATTAAGCCTCGTGTCACACAAAGGCTTGTTTTCTTCTTCAACTTTCTTTCTAATTATTACCCATGACGTCGTTCAACATAGCTTTTTAATGTTTCATCTTTATTAGATATCGTAAAATACAATTTCTACAATTTTCCCCATCTTTATTGCAACTTTGTTTTTAAATTTTTCCCCTCTTTTCGTACTTGCAAGAAATTTCAATTTTTTTCCTCATTCACTTGTTATTAAGAGTTGGATTAATTTTTTTTTCCACCTGAATTTTTCCTAATATATTTGAAAGAAAAAAGTTTAAATCCGGTTTTTAAGTGATTGATGTAAATGTTTGATGATTTGGTAGCTGTGTCAGATAAAATCATACATTTTTCCAGCAGTTTTTTTGATTTGAAATGAAAATTGGCGAGCTTATGATTCATCTCAAAACTCGAAGCTGTATAATTAACAAGTCTGATTTAATGTTACTGCTGCGAGTTTTTTTAATTTTATTTAATACATTTTTCCCGGCTCAACCTCATTTTGAGGACAGTAAGGCTGTTTTCTCGAACTTAACAACGTTTAGCTTAATAGCAAAGACGAATAACAAAATCTTTTAAAATAACTGACATTAAAATTAATTTTTAAAAACCAAAAAATTAAATTAACGTATAAGGAAGTTATTTGAATCAATTTTCTTTTTAAAAAAAAGTGTCACCTACCATAAAATTTTTTTCTTTCTTTTATATCATTTCTCTTTTGTTTTTAAACAATTATCCAGATATAAATTGCTTGAGTGAAGTGTAATGAAAGGAAATAGCTTCTGAAAGAAGGAAAAGGTAGAAAAAAAAGTTTGCAGAGATATAATTTACTATTTGCCTCTGGTAAAAGAATTTAGTTTCATATTTTTAGGTTTAAAAAAGCATGTAAACAAGTTATTAAAATTAATATAACTTCGAAACCGTAAAAGATTTTAGAGGAGGAGTTAATGGATAATGGAGAGGGGTGGGCGGTGATGGTGAGGTTTACATTTGAAAAACAACATTCCATGCTTATGCTGTGTAAGAAATGTACACATGATAATTTTTATGTGGTCAGATTCGTCTTTGGTTATAAGACAAGTGGAAAATAATTCAAGAATTACAACACCTTCTTACGTTTCAACTTTTTTCAAATTAGCGGTATTGAAATTCAAGTGTGCTGCTTAGTCAACTATGTACACTGTCTGTCATGCAGGACAAGTGTAATAAAATAGCTAACTTAGTATGAGGGAAACAGCGTGGGGTCTTTGGTACCACATACTAGAGCGCCCTAATCACTTTTTTTTTGAATATTTTTTAAGGTGGAGCGTGATGGGTGGCTATAATTTTTTTCCTTACACCATCAAAGTATTTTACAAACCATTTGACTCGCTTTATTCTTATTTTTATGACCGGGCCAATGACAGTTTGTCATTTTGGCGCGGGGTAAAAAGTTTTATTATTTTGATTTATTTATTTTTCAACAAATGAGGTGAAATTATACCGAATTGATGACTTTAAGAAGGAAATCCTTGTTTATCATCACGATTTATTACGTAAGAATCAAATTTTGCGTTTCTGCCAAATTCTTTTTTCAATTTCAACATTATACGCGGACATTTATGTAGATTGACAACGCTTCAAAAATCATAGTGTGAATGAATAAGGCCAAGGACATCAATCGACAATTTTACCTTTAATTTTTTTTTCCTTTAATTTCTTTTATTTTCGGTTTCTGAATCTCGTAATGGCGACCTTCTACACCTGCTCGCAATTGATAGCTGGAGGGGAATTTTTTTCCCAGTTGCTTTTTAATATGTCTATCTGTATAGAAAGGTGCATGTCGAAGGGGGAGGTCAGTTTACATCCGTTGACTGACTACTTTCTCACACGATCATTATTCAGATGATGGTCAGCTGGTGGCATAATGACCTGCCTCCGGCCTTTTGGCATTGTATGCGCTCAGTGGTCAGTGACGATGGCAATAATAATTGCTATCTGCTATGTACAACACTTCGATCAACGAATGTCATCGCGAGTCAAGTGCAAATCAGCA
Organism: Stenotaenia linearis; assembly: GCA_034700445.1. Classification (NCBI taxonomy): domain Eukaryota; kingdom Metazoa; phylum Arthropoda; class Chilopoda; order Geophilomorpha; family Geophilidae; genus Stenotaenia; species Stenotaenia linearis. The sequence goes on along the minus strand of JAQIXT010000032.1, from coordinate 83,117 downwards.
TCTTGCCCTGACCGGAAGTATCAGAGATAGATACACGAGGATTTATAATGAATTTCCGTTTCCAAATGACTGTAATTTTCTAAAACGTAAACACATACATAAAACAATCTTCCCATGTTTATATTCACAGATTAGCGTTTGGTTGGAGCCGAGTTAAAAATTCTCAAACTCATTTTCTTCCCAATTGACTCGGGGCGACCGAGTCGCTAAGAAAAATGATGAAAAGTGGCCACCGTGTCCTCGGTTTCACCTGTACTACGCTTTGCCCCTTTCGTCACCGTCGGGCGATGGACGTTTCATCGAGGGGATGAGGGGGAGAGCGAGCGATAAGAGCCATAGTGGACAATACCATGACCAAGCATTCCTCGGGGGGTAAAAGAGGTGTCACGCCCACGTGGAAAAGTGCAGCCTGCTGAAACGTTTGCTTGTGTCTATTAATGGCCCCCAAGACATTAAACTCATTGGAGTATAAGGTGGAGAATTAGGAATTTCCGGCTTAATTGTTGCAACTAATAGTAGCAACATTGGGAAATAAAGGAGCGAAGAAAGGAAAAAAAGGTGAGGCAGAAGACCGGGGTTGATCGTTGGTCACGAATAATAGGCTGGTCGGTGAATCCTCCCTCTTTGATCATTATGAGATGCCTTCCCGGTGTGGGCTTCTTTGCTTTACTTGCTCTGTTTACTAAACAAGTCCTGATGTTTGAACTAGAGGAGGGAGACTGTTCTTTTGTCCCGACCAATGACCTCCCATAATGCGTCTGGTTTCGGGGGTGTGATGGCGAAGCGACGCCTCATCTCCACTTCCCCCCCCACCCCTGCCCCTTACCTCTCTTCTTTAGCAGCCCATCTGTGCAATTAACTGGCCCCCACCATAGTCCCAAGGGCTGCCTGTTCCGAAATTTGGCCTTCGCTCGCCTTTGATGTTTGCCTGACAGTGACACATAGAATCGCCTCAATAAATCAGGCATATATAAGTCTTTGCAGCCTCGGGTGTTGGCTCTTCTCACGGGGGACATCTCATAAATCAGGGGACACTGTAGGCAATGGACGACAGGGGGATAGGGAGAGTGTGAAGTGGAGATGGGGCACAGTTGACTTGAATAGAGACGACATGCATCAGGCAGATGGCAATTAATTGCTTTTAACCATTAAACAATTTTTTTCTCTTTTAACCCTTTTCTTTCTCGTCTGGCATATTATCATTTTTTTGTCAAATGGAATTTGGCTGACTTATACGTTGGCATTGGGATAAAGGGTTAAAATAAGTGGTAATATACATTTTGTCTATGAGTTAAGCGACTGGCAACTCAATGTATCCAAGTAAGGGCAGATGTTCTGGCGCCGTGCGTAATTACGTGTGTCACTTGTGATTGAGTTAGTAGACACTTAGTGTCAATGGGTGCGGTTTAGAGTTGATGGGTGTCACCAGTTTTATTTCAGTCCTAGTCCTCTTATATAACTTTTAGTTTGCTGGCATGTTGTTTGAGGACGTGTCTTAATTTGCACTTGAATAGGATGTCGAATTGCTCTACTTTAATACAAAGTGTCATTTGCCCATTGGCACAATCGTATTTTCACTACGATTAGTTTTACTCAGGCTATGAATGATGCATGACACAACAGGTGCGTGAGCACTTTTTGCGAATTTATTTTGCTCGATTTTTATATACAGTCGATGGTCGTAATAGGTAATAATAAAAGTTTTCCACCGTGATTCTGTTTCGTCGAAGCCAAACAGGTGTTTGGAAATGAAATTCTTTGTATTTATTTCTCATTTAAATATTTCATTTTGCGTCGACGTTTGATTTTTGAAATGAAACCTGTGGAAGATGCTGACATGTACCTTGCTCTTGATTAGGTGCGTGTCTCGGTTTGGTTCTTGGTTAAATTTGATCTTGTTTGCAGGAGACTACACAATATGAAAACAGTAAATCAAGTGACGAATAGATCGTTCCCTCGATGTGCTGGGCATCTTCCACTTTGCACGGGGTGGATGACACTCTCCGCGCGTGATGAGATGCAGTGGTCAAATGGAGATTGATACGAGAGAAAAAGACGAGATTTTTTTAAACAGCGAAACTGTTTTATTTTTATTCCATTCGAATAGTTGAATAGTCTTTTTTTATTCCTTTAAAAATTTAAATCACTTGTCAATTTTGAAAAAAAAATTTTGAGCATTTGTATTGTGCAAAGACGATGTTAAAGAAACGTTTGTACATCGATAATTGAATTGGCCAATCCTTGCATTCTGGTATCGACAGCTTGTTAGCGGTGTAATGACAGCTTTTGTGAATCACTCCGGTAAAAGTAGGCGTTACTCGAGCAACTGATGGTCCATCCAGTGTATCCTCGAGGGAGGATGACCTACTTTTACTGCCATGCGGTGCAACGGGATCGTGGCTGCGGATGGAAAACAAAACACGGACCAGTTCTCGGCGTTTCTTTGCCCCTTGCACCTCTGATGGTGCTTTGATCGAGCAAAACCGTCACAAGAGGGAGTGACCGGGAAGCGTGTGGTCTTGGGAGGTGAGACGAGGGAGAGTTTAGGGTCGTGCTCGAGTCTCTCCCACCGTCCAATTTGGAGTCGCGTCCAGAGAGAAGAACACATTTGTCACTGGCCTTACAAGAGAAAAGCATTAGTTTGTAACGTAGTCTCTTATAGGGCGATCATGCCAAACATGTTGACCCTTTGCCCAGTGCACGTTTGTTCGAGCTCGGAAGGATTATTTCGTGAGCAATGGGCTGCTCCTTGGGCGAATACGCAATGTTGCGCCGTGCAAGAAATCGATGAAAAAAATAATTTACTTGTTATTATTGAATAATAATAAGCCTAAATTTTGCTTTTGTCATTCGAGATCAAAGGCCTGCCTCGTTCTTAACTGGAAATGGAAGTGACGTTGAATAATAACTAATTAATTGCCTTGGTGTTCACTCATGAGATTTCCATTATTCTGCTCAATTGGTTTGTATCAGCACCCACACAAACACACACTCACACTTATGAGGTCGTCGAATCACTCGAAATCATTTAATATATATTTATATACTTAGAAACGTAACGATAAAAATAGCTATTTGATGTGACAGATTTATGGAAATTGTTTTTATTTATTATTAATCATCACGGTAAGCAAATGCCATCCAAACAGCGAACGCATACATCGTGCCTGACTCCTCATATAAAAATAAACATTGTTAATATACGATTTTTGTCTCGAAACATAAAAAAATAAAACGGAGGAAAAAGAAATTCAGTGGTTGTCTGTTTTTAGACAAGTGATGGCTATCAGAGTCTGACTTTGATACAAGCGAGGGATTTTTATTTTTGATTGACATAAATGGCTTGAATTAGATCTTACTTTTGATTGACGTTGCACTTTTTCGGAGTCTCGTTTCAAATTTTTATATATTTTTTTTTGTTTATAATATAAGCATTGGCATGTGCGTGTATCTTTCATTCATAAAGCACAAGGATTTATGCTGGGAAGCTGCCACCTTGTTGTCTTTTCCACGATGCCAAGCAAGGCTATTTAAAGATATTGGCCTCGGCTTCGTTCTCACTCAGTCACTCAACGGAGGAGCAGCCGTCGGGACGAATTTAAAACATTTAACTCATTACGCTTTGTGAAATACAATCAGCTCTTGTTTTCTCGTCATCCTTGTTACAGCGACGGAAATGGATTGGCTTTGCGAGTTTGCACTTGTGGACAATTGCTTTCGACCTCGTTACTGCGTCCACGCATTGCGATGTAAACAAACAAAGAATGATTTGCGATTTGCATGACAATGTGTAACTCATCCTTTTTTTTCTTTTTAAATTTGATTGGAATTCCTAAGCACGAGACCGCACGTGAATATTATTTTTTATTTATTAGAAAAAACGTTTAATAAAAAGAAAGTGTTTTATTGCTCAAATTAATGGCTCGAATGTCCTCCTTGCACAGTCGTGAGTGATGTAAGTCTGTCAGCTGGCTGTAATAGATTTCTTTTGAGGATTCGAGCTAAGAATAACATTCACCTCAGTGCTGTCCAGATGGCTTCAGTTGGCATGTAATTTGTGCAGGACTGTGAGCAGATAACATGTAATAAATAATTTCGCTTCTTCTATACTCTTCGTTAATTTTAGCAAACATGTAAATCAGTTGACTGACATTGTCAACACATAAATCAGTGACGGCTGAGCCTTCACCATAACCAAACAAGGGCCCCGCACTTGCGCACGCGCGGATATTTTCGGGGAAGGAGGATGGAGGTCACTTTTCGAAAGCTCGTAAATATTGTGCATGTTACAAGAAAACTTGTGATGCCGACAATCGGGCCCCATACTTGTCTGTCACGCGAATGCCAATTGAAGGAAAAGCATTTCCAAACACCAGTTATGTGCTATGTTGCAATCGAGCCAAAATAAAATTGAGATTTTTTTTCAAATTCAAGGCCCTTTGCTGCTAATTCTATTTTATGATTTTTAAATTCGACGGAATTTTTTCTTTTGAATTTTTCAATTTTTTTTCTTCGTGTTTTATTGTTGTTGATGGGGAAGGGAAGGATTATTTGGTTATAATAGAAGGTCGCCTTTTCGCACGAGGTCACGGATGATGGTCAGCGTGTCAGAAACGTGTGTTCACTTGTCCACTGAAGTCGGCCTCAATCTTGTGGCTTGTGTTGCTAGTGGTTGATAAGAGGAAAGAGTCTGGTTCGGGGAAGGTAGTGGATGAAGTCTGACGCGCCTGTCAAGACTAAGGTCTTCCCTCGCATGCCCCACAGTGACGGCCTGCACCAGTTGGTTGTGAAACGAATGTCACGAGCTTTCTGCTTCTGGCACTAGACGGCCACAACCCATCAGTTTGGTAGCGAAGCGAAACGCAGCATCCAATGTTGTAGTTCGAAGATGATTTTTTTTCTTTTCAAATTTCTAATTTTAGAACTTTCAAAAATGAGTTAGGATTTGAATGAGTGATGTCAATCATCCATTTTTAAAAACATTTTTACGTCTGATGCTCGCACTCGTGTTGTAATGCAACGTTCCTTTGCATCTGCTTAATTGTAACCCATTGAAAAGTAAATAAATATCTCGCAAGCCACTTACTGTAAATGGGTTCCGTGTGTGAGCAGCAGTTGGGTGTTTCCTGGTTTTTTTTTTTTTTTTTAAAATCACTAAGCCTACTTTTTTTTATCATGTTGATACTGTTTTCTCCCCTCTCTTACACTTGTAATAACAAGCCTTTATTAACTTTTCCTTTGAAAAAAATTTTTTTTTCTAATTCGAACGTTTGAAATTTTAATTTGATTCACTATCAGAATTTCCAAATCAAACCTCGAAAAAAAGTTAAAAGTTAAAAAAAAAAAAAAATCTCCACTTGTATTTTTTAAACATTTTTTATATATCAAATTCAAACCAGATCCGTATTTTATTACACCTCTCATTTTTCTCATAAAAATTTCCCTCTCCCACATTCTCATCCCCATCGTCTTCTTCTTCCCATTTGAGATGGGTGATCCATTAACTGAGCAGCGTAAACCCAATTAAACCTCCCACTGTTTGCTTTTAAAGCTAAAACCAGGGTTTCCAATTAATTAAAAACGGTGAAGCACCTTTTACCTTTTTTTCCCTCCTCTCTACAACCCCCTCCACTTCCCTCACTCACATAGTCATAGGGGACGGGGCATGCCTATTGATTCGCCATATTTGTAGAAAAAGTGCCCTCCTTTTACTGAGTCTGTGGGGTAATTAACACGCCTATAATTGAGGCATAATGATGTGTAATGCCTCTTAAGTGTCCTCCTACTTACCCCAACCCGAACAAAGAACGCTCGAGCCCGCCCTCTCTTTCGCCGTTCCCCTTTTCTCTCCGTAATGACGAAGCTTTACCACAGTGGAACCCGTTATTTCTCTTGGGTTGTAAAAGTTTTTACGACTGAAATCAGTGGAGCTTACTCTACAACCTTCAAACTCTCTCTCTCTAACTCGCTCAGTGACAATGTTTAGAGAATGTTACTTCAATAAAGGCTACATAATTTGTAGTTTTAATCGTTCCAATTCAAAATAAATGATTTTTTTCTCCTGTGGAACTCGAATTTAATTGAAAATTTTGAAATGAAAAATATATAAAAAATATTAAAATTCTAAATCCGTCGTCTTGTTGATGTGATGGCTGTACTCGATTACGGGATGAGTGTGTTTTTATGTTACCGAAAATGTGTTTTAAAACATTTTGGCGGTTTTAAAAGATTTTTTATTGCTATTTAAAGCGACATTTTTTTTTTTTAGAAATTTTATTCTATTTTAAAAATGCAAGGTTTTAAATATTTTATAAAAATTACCGTAATCGATTCGCGTGGGAAATTAATACACGTCATGTGATGTGGAACGACCAATCATGATAAATAAACATTTAAAATGGCCGTTCGCGATTGTAGTTTTTCCGCTTGGCTTGGCCGCTTTTGGTCGATATTTCCATTCTGACTTTCCTTTCTTTTCCTTGGTTGCTTAATTGAATTTCACTTCTCGTATGACAGAATTAAAAGACTTGTACGGAAGAAAAAAGGGGGAAAATGGCAGCTATTAATAGACAATTAGTCGAAATTGGTGCAAATCAAATTCATACGAAGCACTTGAGGTAAAAATGTAGATTTAATTTGTCGAGTTAACTTTTTAAATCTTTTATTCAAAACAAGAAATAAAATAAAGAAATAATAATATTCATGAAGGGGACCTAAGTGTGCATGTGAGGTCGTGCAAAGGGTGGTCGGGTACGAGTCGACTTCGTTCGCCGGTTCTTTCGTTCTGTTCGATATGACACGCGTGTGCGGTACGAGCGGCCTGTTAACTTTGTGTCAGCGGCAAAATGTGGGAAGGGGAATGGAAGCGATGAGGGGGTTTCTTTTCGTAGACAGCGTCAGGTGCACTTGTCGGTGATGTCACTCACCCACATGAGCCCAATAACCGCGCTATTTGGACTTCTATCTCTCTCCAATCCATCCCCCTGTCTGTCCTTTGTCACAGACTGCTGTTTGTGCTAATGGAAAGCTTTGATCTCTTGCAGACTTACTTTGCGACAAAGAATTAGATTTTGATCAAGTATTTATTAAAAATGCTCATGTAGACGGGCTTAATCTGAAACTCTAGTTAAAATAGGCCGATATTCTATTTCTGGTTGCTATAAAATGGAAATAAAAAGAAGAAAATGTTTTATTCATTCAATTTACTGCGTTTTCCATCACACTTGTATAGTGACTATTTCGTGATTAACTACAATTAGACCGACGGGAATTCCTCATTTAAAACACCAGTTTTTCGACTGCGTTGAATAACTGATGAGATTCTTCATTATTTATCTCGAAATTCAACAACTAACACTAAATCCTTGTTATTGCTTACGCAGGGAAGGAAAAAAATTAATGCTGCATAATAAAGTTTGCATGGTGAATGCTTTATAATTAAACTGATTTTTTGGTCAGAGCAAATTAAAATACTGGTTCCGAGATTAAATAAACAACCAATCAAACTTCGCCTGGATTATCTCGCGAGTTATTCAAAATGGCGGACACAACCTCTCGACTCAAATGATTTAATGGCTGAGATTAGTATTTTAGTGGCCTGTAACATAAATATAAGGTTGGAAAACAACATAAAACGCGAGATTTATAATAAACACAAAAAAATTTAACATTTTTAAGAAAAAGTTGTAATCTGATGTTTAAAAAAGTAATATCGCACAAATCATAAAAACGAAATGAGAAACCGATGATAAAGAGCGAAGGTAAACAGGAAGATGGAGAAAATGCGGCCGAATGTCACTGATGTGATGTTAGTGATTCGCTTTTGTTCTCACAAAAATTGGCCCTATTTGAGTGATATGAGAAAAAGTGATGTGCTAAGACGTATTATCAAGTCGGCAATGAAGCCTTGTGATGATGTTCTCTTTCCTTTAGGATAGGCACTAGATAGGAACTAATGTGCTATGAAGAGGCGAGTGAACTTGGGAGAAGAGAAGACGAAAAATAATCGCACGTTGCTCGTATCGTGTACATCACTCGTAATTGGACCAGTTCAAATACAACTTATAATTAGTCGTTTTATATCTTTGCCTTTTCTCTCTCTTTTTCTCATTCGATAAGGATTATTTTCCAAGGTTGCGGTAATTAACTAAGAAAGCTGTTTTGCGAGGAATAAACCGAAAAAGGGATACGCAACAGGTGATTCGCAATACAAGTTCAAGGGTAAGCAGTGCATGGTAATGGCGTCCATATTGAATTTCGGTATTGCTGGATCGAAAGTAAAACAGTTTATTGGGTTTGAGGCGTGCTGTCTCGGGAAATGGATGTTTATTACGCAATTACACGCTTAGTTCTGGTGTAAGCTGCACAAACTATTAAAGCAGTAATTTGGATGGCTTATTTGTCTTTTCTCATCCATCTGTCTCTTCTCTTTACGTCACTTTTAACTTGAGGTAGAGTCGGTTTTGTTACGGCTTAATGCGTGTTGGGTTTTGGAATGACTTCTCACAGATGAAGGTAGTAAAGTTCCACATTTGGCAGTTTATTGCTCATTTTCGAGTGGATTTTCATTGCAAAATCGCTAAACACAATCAGATAAGTGAATTTAAATATTTGTCGATTCGAACAAAGGTGGAGTTTTATGAAGTTAATGCGCAGATTTTCACTGGTTCGAGTTGAATTAGACGTTGAAAAGTCGTAAAAGGTATTTTTAAGGAGCAAAGAAGCATATTACAGTGTACCGTAGCTCTTTCTTTAATTTTACAGTTGCTATTTGCTGGCTTTTTTTTCTTCTTACTGGCGCATTATGCAAACCATCAAGGATGTAAGTTAAGCTGATTTTATATGGAAGTAAATTGTAAGCTGAGAATACTAACTTACGTTTAATAAATCTGATTTAATTAAAGAGTCGCGTGAACTGAAATAACCGATTTAATTTTTTTTTTTAAATATAAGATTAGCATGTTAACATGATTACTCGGTAACAAAACTAGTTTTTAAGGTAAAATTATAATAAAAATCAATTTTTTCAGTATAATTTCCCAGAATTTAATTTTGAGAAAAATTTTTTAAAATATTAATTTGTCCGTGTTACGCGAAGTATTAATCGTATTAATCTTATTGATTATTCATCTGCTCTTTTTCATCTTTTTACCATATTGCATTAATTTTTTATGACCATTTTAATACTTTCATTAGGGATCCATTTTGGGAGCGTTTTGTAGTCACTTAGGCTAATCCCAACTTCGTCAGTGGCTCATGTTTTTCTCATAAATAGAGGATTAGAGACCGTTTTGCCCTTGCTTTCTTAAACTCTTCCTTGACAGTAGACGAGGGAGCTGCACTACGTTGTACGGCGTGAGTGTGGGTGGATGATTTGCTAATCTCTGGTGGCTTAGTGTGAGGACAGTGGAAGCATAATTAATAACATCCCCTTCCCAGGCATCGATTTGTCTTTGCGACTTATTTATCAATTTATTTATTCTTCATTCTTGATGAATCTTCATGGCAGATAATTGCGCCTTAAAGCTACACGGCCTCATTATCAATAGACGAGAAAAATATACGGAACTTTTTTTTTTTAATAAAAAATTAGAAGCAGGAGAGAATTTATTTTAATGTGTAATAAGAAAATTTTAAGTGTCATCTATAAAATATGTTTTGGCAATATTTTATTGAAAACGAAACTGACATTTATTTGCCTACATTAGAAGTGCGGTATAGGAGGAGATTTTTCTCTTTTATGACTCTTAATGTGGGTGTGTTATAACTCGTTTTTGATGGATTGGCCTTGGCAGTTCTGACTTTGATGATTTATGATTGCGCTTAATCAGTTTTAGTCATGCTCGTCCAATTCATCATGACGTCATTGCGTCGAGGCACAGCTCGATGTGGGCGCCAGTCATTTCTATTGAAAACATTTTCATTCCTATAGGGTGAGTAGTTGTGTAAAAAGAGCGCCTTGTCACTTGTTTCTTATAATTTACTTCAATTGCCTAGCTAGATTTCTAAGATGGATATTTTTTTACGGTATCCCGGGAATTTTTACAGCTCAACCATTTCACATCAGAGTTATGAGGCCCTGGAAGCTCCTACACTTTTTTCTTACTGTTAAAAAAAAAGTTATTGTAACGAGGTTTTTTTCTCCCTCCCTTCATCCTTTCGTCTTGCTTTAAACCAAATTTACCTGTCACCCCTTTAAGGTCAACTTGGTCAGATTTTTTGCGAACGCGGGAAAAGTATTATAATATGTGTTTTATTCCATCCACTTGATCCTCTTTCTCGGCATGAAAGAGAGAGCGAGTTAATCACGTCTTTTGATCTCGTGTGACGCGAAACATTTTTTTTTCTACAAATTTTTTTGGTTTCTCCCTTCCCTGAGCTTCCTGCAAATCCTTCCTCAATCAATTCCTTTTTTCTTCGAACTCCTCAAGTCAGTGCAAGTCGTGGCGCACGTATGCTGTCGCTTGACGATAAAATATGTATCATGGCAAATGGGTACAAGCTACGATACGTTTGCCTCTCCCACCCCCCGCTTGACAGAAGCGACCCGGCGTTAGTGTCCACTGGTGAGGTATTTATGACCTAACCATCGGATTCTATCTCTCCCAAGCTCACGCGTTCCTCTCCTTCTCTCATCCTCTTTGTAAAGCGATGTATAGCCCCCGATCGGAGCGGGAAGGAAAAAACACTTGCTAGTCAAACGTATGCCCGTTGTAAAGGAAAAGTTATGGCCACCAACCACCGTTTGGTGGCCACCGGTTAGTTATTACGCCTTCTCGTATTGGTGCTACGGACCTCGGTAGGGCGAAGTGGTCGGGGTTTTATTGGGAAATGAATGAGTTTTTAACGTGTCGTTTTATGGAGGGAATTGTAGTGGATTGACGGAAATGGAGCGACGTCGGGTCGAAGATTCGATTGGATGTGGGGATTCGGGTGTTAAAGGGTTGAGTGAGTTTTGGTATAGTAGGGCAGGTGAAGGCGGTTATGACCCGGTCAAGAAAAATACCCCCCACTCGGCTTGCCATGGCAAATTTTGATGGAATGCCTCTGAAACGGCCCCGTTACACGAGGGGTGGAGGGAGGGGTGTTTTAAAGCTATGTGCTCCGAGATAAAAACGGGAAACGTGTCCAACGTATCACTATTTCCTAGCGATGGCCGAGCGAGCGTTTCAATCAATGGTGTTCCACAAATCATGCAACAAGGGATTGCTCTCTCTTGACCAATTGCACCATATAATGCAACCCGTTTAGCCAACCTGAAGAAAAGCTTGTGCTACTATTGACTGCCCAAAGCACATGCTCCGCAGAGCGAAAAACTTACTGCATAATTTTTGGATTTTTTTCTCCTCTTTCGGGTTTTCTTTTTAAATTTATTTTTAAATTTATAAAGGAATACACATATATTTTTTAGAATCTAAATTTTATTTATTCATGTATCGGTTTTTTTTTTCTGGTTTTCAACATTATACACATTTGTTTGTAAATAATTTTTAAAGATGAAGTCAAGGTTTGATCGCCAAATTGAAGTATTATCCAGCCCATTCAGCAAATAAGAAGTGGAAATATTTGTCGATATTCAGCCCCGTTTGTGTGTAGACTTTGTCTGCTGTTTTTGACGGCTTGAAATGATGAAGGTTCGGAACTGGATGAGTTACAATTTCGATACAATGACGTTCTGAAAACTTTTTTTTCTCGTTATTTCTTTGGGAAGGACCCTAGGTAACGGAAAAAATTATTTAGTATAAAATACGACATAAAAAAAATATAAGAAAAATTGATTTTTATAATTTTTCAAATTAAAAAAAGATATAAACTGGGCGGTTATATCGCGCATGAATAAAATATAAGTGACTTAAGCTTGAAATGTATTACATTCAAATATAACGATTGAATGAATTTATGAGTAATGTACTCATAAAATATTTAATGAGAAAAAAAAAATTAGAATTCACAAAGTGTGCATAGAAGGACTTAAATGTATAATTTTCCCATGTTTATCAAAATAACAAGTTGTTTGTAAGTTGTCATAGTGATTAGTGCTTACATAAAAATGGAGTGAACAGAAATAATAGTCAGCCAAGGCCATCGACGGTGCACACGAAGTGTTACTTTTAGAACAAGGTTCGATTGGCCTGTGGACGCTACTGAGACGAGATGACATCATTTGATGGCAATAAAGATCTTGGGGTCCTGACAGAGATCCTTGTTCATTTGCACAAGAAGTTATCTTGTTATTCCGTAACTTTGTTTCCTTTCATTTGTGAGACGAGGGTGGAGCAGATTCCCGTCTTGAAGTTCTTCAATTACTTTGGGCTCCCTGCTGGTGGTCAAGCAGGGTCGCCAGCGAGAAGCATCAAAGAAGCCTGTGATTTTTAACGTAGATTTATCGTCATCCGGGACAGTTTGGGGTTGGCCGTGAAGAATATCCCGTCCGACTGACGGCGAGCCCATTGCTTTTGAAATATGGTGGGGAAAAAACGAGCCGCCATATTTATTGAGACGAATGACTTACAAGACGCGACATAGAAAGTGCCCGCACTAGAAGAAAGATTCCATCAGCTTCCGCTAGAGTGGTCTCCTATTGCTCTTTTCTCATCTCGACGTGTTCTTGAGCTTGTTGTATTGCAGAATTATCAAATGTGTCCAATCTGTCTAATTTATAGGACGTATATATTTTGCACTGAATAATTTCCCATTTATGAGCATTGCATCAACCGTTTTTTCTCCTTTCTCTTAACGTTAGGGTCGATCGAGGAAGAGAAAAAAAAATTAATCAAATTGCATCCAAGCATATAAAGTAAATTAGGACATATTTCATTTCTACTTCCCTCATTGCGTGATGAGACATGTTGAATATCCAGCAGGTCAATCGTTTGGACCTCGGAAGGAGGGAAGGAAGCGAGGCATATAGAGTGTACTAAGTACAAAAAAAATGGAATGGAAAAAAAATGTGGGAGTATAGAGATCCCGCCAAGACAAATGGCGCGATTTAATGGTAGCCATCTGGTCGCCTAGGCAGCAGCATCTCTGTTGTGTGTGGATATAAGCCTCGTAATAATTCATATCTTCCCTATCAGTCGTATGAATCATACACACTTGCATCTGTCGCGCGCTGAGACTCAGGATATCATGACTGTTATATCCACAACACATAAAAGCTGACAAGTTTGCTTTCACACTGTTTGTTTGTTTGTGTGTTTGTTTGTGTTTCTTTTTATTTCCGCTTTCCTGCATCACAATTTATTTATTTTATTTTTCTATTATTTTTCTCTTATTGCATTGTCAAATGCTGTTTGGAAATTAATTCATCTGCGGCTATTCGTCGTTGAGGGGTTTTAGTGCCTTGTTTTAGTATCTGTACAAAGTTGAACATGTAGCGCCCATAAAGAATGGCGCAGGCGCTTTGTTGGTCTGGATATGAGTTTCTCTAATTGGATCAAGGCAGGAGAAAATAGTGGTCATTCACAATGGGATTAAGTTTCTCTTTTTTTTTTCCTTCTCTCGCTTGTGTGTTGTTTCATTCAGAGGGATGGGAGGGCAAAGTAAGGCAAAAGTAATTTTTCAAACTCGAAAATTGTTTGACTAACTTGTGCCTACTCGTCTTAATTCACGATAAAAAAATGGTAATAAAAAAATTGACTCAATATATTTTCTCATTACTATTTTTTTCGGGGGTTTTAATTTATGGTTGAAGGCTCTTGGGATTTGTGTATATTTATTTTGCAGTTTTCTTCTCAGATATGAAATAATAGGCCACCTCATTTGAAGAGAGCACTCGGTTTATGTCTTTATCAAGGTTGCTGCAGGTTAAGGTCAACATGTAATGACTTTTTTTGTATATTAAAAAAAGGAAAAGGAAAAAAATGCAAGTCATGGCAAAGACATCACCGTATAACGTATCACAGTAGTGTAAAGCGAAAGTGATGTAATTTACGTAACTTCAAAGAAAAAGATTTTTTAAAAAAATTTATTTCCAGCGATTAAGATATAAGGCGGGGTAAATCCAATGCAAGATTTTCAGTTTGAGGCTGCAGGTACAATTGCAGTTTCCCCTCACCCTCAACCCATCCTTTTCCCCTCGTTTGGTAATAATGGTCATAAAACTCTTGCTGCAAATAAAGTTGCCACAAGAGTAAACAGACGATTCGTATGCGTGCCTCATCCTCATTCCAGATGGATTGGTGGTGGTGGAAAAGAAGGAAGGGGACGGGTGGGAAACGCACACACCCTTGCCATCCGTCGAGGTAAAATCCTTAGCTCTTACGGGATCCTCCCTCATAATCTGCAGAAACAGCTACCGCTTGGTTTGATCAATAAGGAGGAGACGAGAGTGAGTCATTGGGCCTTAGTACTCGAAGAGTGCGAGTGAGTAGAGCGCTGTGTTGTTGATGATAAAATAAATATGTGAGAAATTAACACCGAGTCAATATCAACGAAGGGTTGACATATGTGAAACGTAATTTAATTTCCTGTGATGAAGTATATGTTTTATTAATAAGTTACACTTTCGACTTTGCCTATGCAATTTAAGTCAGACGCAATTTTTTTTTTTTATTTTCACCTGAAAATAAATAAATAATTTTTTTTGCTGTTTAGCGTTATTGATTCGTGTCAGACAAAAACCAATTTTTTAAAAAAAAATGATTTAAGCACAATCTGGTGGTGAGTAAAACCGTTTACTCTCTTGACTGCATGCCTAATGGTAGTGGGTGCACGTGCTTATTCTTGAATTATTTTATTCATGGTTGATAGTCGCACGTGTGCATTGAGCAAAATGACTCTTCTTTTCTCTTAGACGATGGGAATAGGGCGACTCTACGACGTGTGATGGATAGTTGAGGGACTAGGCTACAATGGCCGTCTTTGTTGGCGCCCTCTCTGGGGGCCTTGCCTTCTGCTGTTGCTGATGGATGGATAATTAAAGCCCGCGCGGCCGAGTGGGTGTGGAGATGGTGGTCGGTTTGGCTCAGACCGACACACCGTCGCTCTAAATGGGGGTAATTGCCAGGGGTTGTCGGCACCGATTCAAGGGGACTTGGATAAGAAGGTGGGAGGTGCTTGTCTATCTTAATGTTGAAGGGTTCCTTCAGTTTTTTTCTCAATGGGGAGAAATTTTGTGAATTTGCGACGCTCCGGCGCACCTGGATTTTTTTTTTCGGTATCGGGGTGAATGATACGTTGTAGTTAAGTGAGTTGTGACTTATTTTGTGTTCAATGTCATCGTTGCGTGGTTGGTTTCGCGTCGTAAAATTTTTACCTATGTCATAAAAGTATTTCTTCTGCTATGCCAAATAGACTCAGGTGAGTGCTTGTGATGGCGTGATGCGTGGCTTTTAGGGTCATGCACCCTTTGAATTCGATTAACGCTTTAATCTGAGTTATACATTTAAAGGCAGTGTCATTGCGACTGGTCTGAAAGATGTTTCCGGTTAGGAGAATAAAAGAAAATTGAAAAATAATAAAAATCAGTCGCTGTGAAATTTGACTAATTTTTTTAATATTTTTTTTATGTTCTTGAATCTCGACTGACCACTGGTCAAGATTTTTTGACCAGGTGTTGAGAAGGAAATTTGGGCGTGGCGTGTGCAAATAACTTTTGATTAGTGTGGTGAACTGTACAGAGGATCATAAATCTTTACGTTCAGAGGTGGGCAGATGTATAGTGATGAATTTGTGAGTAGTTGAATAGTGACCGGACAACAGATGCTAACAGGTCAGTTTGGGGAGTTTTTAAAGTGAACAAAAAGTATATTGTGTAAGTCGACCGAGGTGAATTATGGTGATGTCTGGCTCGTAAAACATCCTAAAAATCGTTTCACCTGTCGTAGGTTGGGTTCCATTGTGGACAGTGGTCAAGGAAAGCAAGCGTGTGAAAAATGCGATGAGAATTTCCTGTAATTTTTTTTAAATTTTTTTTTTTTAAAAAGAGACCCTGAAAAATGATTACCAGTAATTGATCCGTATAGCCTGATTTAGAGTGGGCACCTGGAGTGAAGTTTGACGTGTTTGCTTGAGTTCTTGGTAAATAAATCATAAGCACATGTCCCGCCCAGCCCATATTTCATTAAGGGGCCAAATGCAGGAGCAGTTGCTGCTGCTTGCGGCCGACTTATCCCCAAGGGGTAATTCTTATGTTTGTGTGGGTCTTTTTTCGACGTGCGAGGTGTGGGGAAAGATTCACGGCCTTCGTTTCTCTTCTTCCTGCATACTATGGGTGGCCGAAGACACACGCATGATTTATCCCGGAGGGGAGCGATTGCAAACGCGCCAGGGACACTTTGTAATTGTAGTGTTGGGGACATCTGGTGATAAAAATTGAGTGTAAGTTGATCTATACGCGCGTTGCGAGCATTGTTAATGATTTGTGTTGAAAAGTCGCTTTTAAACCCGCCGAGTGTGTTTTAGCGCCAACTGGCGGTGGAATTCCGAATGGCGAGCTATCGAACCAGTTTTTGACTTTTCGGCGCAGAGTGAGTTATTTTTCTTTGTCGGTTTTTCGTCATGCAAGAGATGGAGATTTAATGACTGAGCAGAAATTGAAAGCCACCTTTGTCATGTCATGCGCGTCTCAACTTTGTGACAGATTAGGATGCATGGAGTAGTGTTTAGTCAGCATGTTTTTGCTTTTCTTTCCCTCTTTCTTCGGCTCGATAAGGCTATTTGAGTGCGTGTTTAATGCGACGTCACGTGATGGGTAAATTCGCTCTCCGTTTGAACGAGTGGGAGGAGGCAAATGGAAGGCTGACCAGAAGAGAGACACGCTGACGGGCTAATAAGCTGTAGCTGAGGCGATCGGTGGTTTCTCACCACTGTCCACGGCCCAGTAGCCTTTGCAGACAAGCTGTCAACGCTTTGCAGCCGCAATGGGACGCGGCGAAATCACGTTTAAGGGGGAAAGATTGAAATTTCGTCGGCGTCAAAGGGTTGCGACGGACGGGTTGACGAATGTGACGAATGCCGCTCGCGTTTTTTGCTCCTGCTTTGATTTTATAAATGTTTTTTTATATTTTTTTTATTTGTTTATTTAATGCGACTGGTTTAAACAACGTTAGATCGGAATTTGACAGGCAACAGCCTGAGGGGAGGTGAGTGTGGCATGATGTAGGCGGCCGGAAATGTAATTCCCATGAAAATGTGTCGTAGTTGCCGCGGTGACTGACAGCGGTGACCAATCACTTGGCGGCCACGCGGGGGCGCGCGCACCTCGTGAATACATGCATGACCGGCGGACGCCGCAGGGGAACCGTGGGCCGGCGGCAAGGGCATCAGCCCTGTCAAGCGCATGCCACCCGGAAAGAAGGAATCACGTGACACAGTTTGTCGAGGACGAACGCCAGTTTATTTTAGCGGATCACAGCTAATTATCGATGATGTAATAAAAGGGTTTAATTCCTAAATCTAGGCAATTGCTGATTGGTTGATCCGAAATTTGCCCTCGCTCGATGCTGGTGGGGGTCTCTGGAGGGGAAGAAGATTGTTGTGTTTGGACGTCGACGAAGCGATAAAGTGTTGGGATTGGAAAGTGTTGATAGAAGCGAATCCCTAAAGGGATCGTCCTTGTGACAGATTCCTGTTCATATGCAACAGGTTAGCTACGTAGTTACGGTGTTGTCATTTTAATGATATTAAGAATTCGAGGGGGAGTTCAGGTGCTCCGCGCGAGGTCAGCTGGTGTTTTTTTTTTATCACATTTTTTTAATGGAAATTTCGAACGAAGTGTGAGAGAAATTTGTATTGCGTTTAATTTTATTTAAAATAGATTTTAACTTTAAGTTCAGGGTGTGACGCATGCTGAAACTGTTGAAAGGAGAGTTGAGGGAGCGAAAAAAAAAGATGAAAAATAGGAGGAGGAAATGTTTTAGATTTATGATTTGCTTCTTAAATTGGATGGAATATTTTAGTGATTGAAAGCAAAGGCTGTTGGTGTCTGTCGTCAGTCAAGTGTTTTTGGCCTTTTGCTCTTTGCATCTGGTGGTGGGAAACGTGGATAATTGGCAGCAACTCCACGCCCGGCCAAGGCCCCTTGGCTAACTCCAATGAATTTCATCAATAAATAAAATCATAAATCCATCCCACGGTGTCACATCATCAAGGACACTCACGATTTGGACGCAGTAATTACAGAGGCCCAAAGATTGCGTGCTTTCAATCATGTTGTTGGAAAGAAGGGGAAAAACTATTTCAAAATATAAAAAAATTTCTTTTTTTATTAAAAAAAGAAATAAATAAAACACGAAAGAAAGAAATTTCGTTCCCAATTGAAGGGTTGAAATTGAGAAAAAATGCAGCAACTGTCATCATTGTTGACTCCTCCTAGAAATGTAAAGACAGGTGCATAAATTTTATATGTTTTTAAGGGTTTGGACTTTGTTTGATTTTGACAAGAAAATCACCATTTGCCATTTTGTATAAAGCGCAGAATGTAAAAATGTAGAAAATTTTTTTTCGTTTGAATATTTTATCACGTTAATAATCATTTAAAGAGTTGATTTTAAGTTTTGGTTAAGGTTATTGCAAAGTTTATAACGTCGAACGACTTGTGAACTGTGACACGCGTGTTTTGATCCCTTGTACATATGCATTTCGCGGTGCAATTGCGTCGTATTTTAGTGGAGGTGTCGCATCTTGCACCCCCGCATCACTGATGGTGAAGGGGGAGGGCTGGAGAAAGTGAAGGGGGCGAGGGCGCGTTCGTCACTGTGAAGGAGCTCATTATGTGGATTAAGAGTCGGGTTGAACATTTGTTGAATGGATAATGATGCAGCCTCGGGATGAAGAGCAAATCCTCGCCGCTAGAGGGCGCAGATTACCTCAGGGCGACACTTTTCCTCTCTCCTTTCTCCAGTTTAACGGCTGTAGCTGGCGCCCATAACTGTCCCGACCACGATTATTTTAAATTGGAACAAATGGAACAATCTAGTTGTGTGTACGAGTTGGCGCCGAACCAATGAGCCTGCGACTAATTTTACAAACTAACCCAACATTGGGTGTAAAGGGAGGAGAGGAGTGCTGCTGTGTCTACGGCAGAGGGAAAGTCCACTCGTGATGGCAATGTGATGGGCCATTATGCAATTAGTAGCGAACAACAGGAGTAGGAGGCTTGCAACGCCAAACCAAAGTTGGCATATTAACCTGGCTAGTGGTCGAGGCCAACAGGTCGCGCGGGGTCACGTCAACCGACTGCACCTCCCCCGTTTCAAACGTGTGCTTGATGGTGGTTGAAAATGCTGTCCAATTCGCCTAACAGCTCAGGTGATTGTCTGCGTTAAGCCTACAACTCGTGTTAATAAAGCGATAATGTTGAAGGTGTCATTAAATTGCGCATAAATTGCAAATGACGTCACGTTTTACGGAAAATTATTCGCGAAGCGAGAAACCGGGAGGTCGTCCGCCGACTGGAATGGGAGGAGGGAAGGCGAGTCCGCGAAGTAAGAGCCTGTGTTGAAACGTTTAGAAAATGCCAAAATGGACTTCTTTTTTTTCTTATTTTATTTTACGCTCGGAGTTCCGTTCTCTGTCTAGCGCATGTAATGATAGACGGAATGACAGACGGGCGTCGTGAAATACGAGGGATTTTTCATGGCGTGGATTTTTGGTCTGGCCTGGTACTGGGAGGGGGTGGGCCATTCGAGTTTTGCCGCCATACGATTTATGAGTGACAGGAGCCGCTTCGGCGCTTGTGCGAATGGAAGAGGTATAATGACTGATAACACGGCAAGGGACCAGTCGTCCGGGTTTTCGCTTTTTTTTTTCTTCTTTTTATTTTTCTCCCGCCGGTTCCATTTTAATGAGAACTACGTTCCCCTCGAAATTATGGGGAGCTAATCTCATATTTTATGATTTCATGCACTAATAATGACAAGGACAGAATTCCATAGCTTGACGTATACAAAATCCTCCCTCCACTCTCTTATTCCAATCTTTTCTTTGTGAATTCCTGTCTCTCTGGTTTTCGTGTCGTACTCTTAAGCGTACGAAGTTTATTTTAATATTTTTGCTCATTTAAAACAACTCGTTATAATTATTATTTATCTCTTTTGGAAGGGAAAAAAACCTGTAAATTTTCTGGTTTTTTTCTGGTTTTTTCCTCCACTAATTTACTGATTAAAATTCACTTTGGACATTTATTTTAAAATGGGAACAATGCGCTGGATTTCACAATGGAATTTAAATTTTACAACTTATAATTAAGAATTCTATACAATAATGAACAGTTTTAGGCCAAATTTGTACACAATGCGCTGTTTCCTTGAACGCACAAAATAATTCTAAAACGCTTTTTAATGGAATAAATACAAAATTTATGGGTTAAAAATGAAGGAAGTTGTAAATGTCATAAACCTTTTAAAAGCGTTTTTTTTTGTTTAAGTTTTTTTATGTAGTTTATTATTGATGTATAAGGCGGATTATTTATTGTCTGATTAGTTTTATAACTATACAAGGAAAAAGCTGTAAAATTTATTTTTTTACTTTTTTTTCTAATTTTTTACTTTAATTTTAAAATAACGCCCTCTGTTTAAACTGACTGACCCATCTCGATTGATATATGAGGCAGATTTGAGGCAAAGTTATCCCTATGTCTAAATTCCCCAGCTGTGACTCATAACGAAAATCATCATAGCGCAGGTGATGATAAAAATACAGTGCACTGTCGGGCTAGGAGTTGTACAGATGGCACAAATTGAGGTCAAAATCTGCGGGGTTTCAATATGGAGAAAGACATTGATCATTTTTTTGTGTAAATTAAAAAAATTTTTTTAAATTTTTTTTTCGAAGAGGAGTTAGAGTAATTAAGTGTTGAGTTGAAAGAGAAACTTTTTTTTCACTCTATTATTTTCTCATTTTTGGGATGAAACTATTTAATTTCTTAGGTAAAATGTTAAGCAATTATTTTATTTGTGCATTGAATTGAAGCGAGAGTAAGAAAAAAATAAAAATACGTGTTAAAAAATTTAGGCATAAGTGTATGTGCTTTTTAATGACTTTCTCTCAAAGGCGTCGGATTTTCATATTAAAACTTTTTTTTTTTTCGAAATTTTTTAACAGTTGAAATGGAAAAAAATTATTCTTCATTTTGTCGAGAAGGAAATTAAAAGAAAAATAAACACATATATTAGTAATATAAAAGAAGAAAAAACGAGCATCATTTGCATTAAAATGAAACTAAACTTTTCCTGCTAGGCGTGGCTACGAACAAGAGTTTGGTGAAAAGAAAGTATAAAGTTTTGATAAGACAACACCTTGAGTAGATTAAATGTAAAATAGAAAAAAGGAGAATTAAGATTCAAGGTTGTAATAAGCATGAAACTTCCTTAATTCATTTTTCTCTCGAGAGTTTTATTCATATCGAGCTGTAACGTATTATTGTGTGTTTATATTTTAATCAACACTAATAATAATTTTCTTTTGTTTCTTTTTTTTCCATAGGTAAGTAACCCTGGCTTAACTGCCATGTTATCTAATTGTTTGGACGTGAGAACATGCGTTTTGTTGATGACCTGCGATGTAAGTGAAAATCCCCTCTTGGTAATTTCTTCACATCACTGAGATTCCAAAGTTGCACGTGGAGATAACAAATGGAGATTCCTCGGATTCAGATTTAATATCGAGGATAGAACAGTGACTGCTTTGAGTTGCTTGTCTCTCCTCTTCTTCTCATCTGTTTGTGATGTGTGATTGCCCATGAGTCACTCTGCTGCAGGTATGGATGATGATGTTGCCATGGCTACGAGGAAGATGATGATGGGTAGGGGAACGGCAGTAGTTAAATGGGATCTTTTTTTTAAAACATTTTTTTCGAGGTATTACGCGCATGATTTAGCATCGATGTGTGGAAGTTGGGGTTTGAAGGTTGTGTAAAGTGTTTGTAAAAGTTATGCGGATTTTTTTTAAAAAAATTGAGAATTTATTGAAGTCGTAATTTTTAATTTTTTTTTTTAAATTTGACTTGGGAAATTCATTTTGATATTTATCGTTTTGTTTTGTTTATCGAAATGATATATTTTGAAATTTGTCTTTGTAAAAAATTATGATTATTAGATATCCCGGAAATAGGAAACATAAAATTAGATTCTCATCATTAATCAGGGAAACTTTCGGACTGGAAATTAAATTTTCGCCCTTTTTATTTGAAAAAATATCATGTTAACGCACTTGTTAATGATTAAAACAGTGATTTTCACTCGCTGGTTTCTCTGTTAATAACAGACTTAATGCATCTTTAAATATTTGCAGCGACAGCAACAAAAAATGCGACCTGTTCTCAAAAGCATTTTTCTCAAGGTAAATAATTAATGTCACCAAAGCTACTGGACTTGCGTTCAAGGTAATTCCAGGTAGACTCATTTTCAAAATATCAATTAAAATTTTAAAAAGAAATTACTAAACTTTAATTTGAATCCATTTAGTTGTTTAATGTTTTTTTTTTCTTTAATAAAAATTTAAATATCAGACTAGATTGAATCAGTACGCCATTAAACATGGCAAAGACAATTTGATTGCTAAGTAATCATATTTTATTTTTTATTGAGTCACGCTTCTGAGATCCTAAGGTCCATGATCTTTGATAATCTGTTTGAAACAAGTTCACCACTTTTTTTTCTTTACATTTAGCTTGTTTTTTACTACGGAATTTAAGAGGAAAAAAATGTTAGTAAACGCCTAAGGGAAAACAAAACAAAAATTGGAATATTGATTCATAAATTTGTCATACTACATTTTCAAGGGGTTGGGCCTTAGTGGATTTTTTTTTCAAAATGGTAATTATTATTTGTGTAATGAGATTCTGATACACTCTCGTTTTAACGAAATCAATTAGGATCGTAATTACATAGCGATAGATTGTGCATAATAATTACCTCGCTGTGTATCAATCTCGAAAATTTACCTTAATAATAAAGTGACAACATTTTTTAAATGTTGTTTTAAAAAAATCAGAAACAGTTGAAAATCAACTCAACTATTTTTATGATTCCAGTAATCAACTCGGTTGCACTTGATAGGCTATAAATAGCAGTAATTTATTATAAATATAAATTCTAAGAAATGACACATCTGTCTTGTATACATATCTAATTTTTTTTGGGTGTGTGTATAAATGTGATAAAACCAGTTGATTCACACATGAATCTAAAATAAATTCACAGCAAAAAAAAAATATTTATATATAAAAAAAAATCACAATTTTTTTGACACTCTTCTAGCTGTAATCCGTCTTGTAGTTTTCCATTTTTTCCTCTCTATACCAGAAAATCAGCTTGGATTGTGATAAACTTTGACTATATTTCATCTCATCTTGTCTTTATACATGACGTATGATTTTTTTTTGAGTCTTGTTGCTGAAGATGCGGAAACCTTGTGTGTGTTGGCATGATAGATTCGAGGCGTGTTGGAAGGAAGCTGTGCATCTTTCTTGGGACAGAAAGAGCCTCGTTTTTGCCTGAGCGCCGACAGGTTTAAGCGACCAGTTGTGTGTCACCACTGTGTCACAATGACGCATGGGCTCCTAGTCAACTGTTTCCAATGACGTATG
The DNA here is from genome assembly GCA_034700445.1 of Stenotaenia linearis. Classification (NCBI taxonomy): domain Eukaryota; kingdom Metazoa; phylum Arthropoda; class Chilopoda; order Geophilomorpha; family Geophilidae; genus Stenotaenia; species Stenotaenia linearis. The sequence goes on along the minus strand of JAQIXT010000032.1, from coordinate 59,587 downwards.
ATGCTGGGAGGTGATTTAACACATAGTAATGTCCCCAGTTACTTATGGGGATCTCTCCCCACATCCTCCCACTCATCCGGTAAGATGTTCCTCTGAGGGAAAAAGCAGAGAAATAGACTTTTAAAAAAAATGGCATAGAAAAGCAAAAGAGAGAGCTTTGAGTGAAACGTCTTTGTGCTTGTCATTACTCAAGTAACCGTGTTTTCAGATAAGGACACCTGAGGAAGATAAAATTATGTCAACAGTGTTATTTCCGGCTCTGACTCCCATCCATTGTACAAGGGGTTGTGCTTGATGCTAGGAATTTTTTGTTTAAAGTATATTTTTGAAAAGAAAGTTAAAACAATTAATTTTAATTGTTTTAAATTTCTTTTTAATTTTAATCGCATGGATTTCAATTATAATAATTAATAATAATAATTCGATTTTTTTTCCTTTCTTAAAAATCTTTTTAATATTTTTTTTGTGCAAGAGGGAAGTAAAAGCGTTACATGAGCCGATGAACTTGCAGATGCTCTGATTGATCCGTCGACAAGTGGCAAGTCAAGTTACATTGGGGGATCAATGGCATTTTACAAGGAAAGGATGCAACGGAGCAAGTGGTTGCTAGGTAAAAGGAAGGAGATGGGGTTGCGGCGGGATAACGGAAGAAGAGTTCCACCTTGTCAGTCGAATTGTTGTCAGTAAATGTTTGTTAAGCGATGTGAATTTGCTGGGTTTGGTTAAGAGATTTGATGATGTTAAGTGGTTTATATTCTTCCTGATGGATGTCGAGTTATAGATAGTGGAAAGCGGAGCTTTTAATCAGAACCTCGTATGTCGGAACATCTCTGATTTCTCATTCTTTATCTTGTTTTGATAGTCAATACTCACATTTCTTGGAATAGCAACCATGGAAACTAAGAGCGTGTTTCTTAGCAACATGTTGGCTTTTGTTATAATATCTATTTTCAATTTTTCTTAATTTCTTATATATTAATAGAAACAAATTTATTACCTGTAAAGATTTCTATTAAAACTATGCACACACGGGGAGTTTATCTTCTCGTCTAACACGTCACCACACACTCCCACCTCCCTCACCCCTACTCTTTTCTCTCGGGTTGGGAAAAGCAACATGAATTATTTTAATGTCAATAGTCATAAATATGTCAATAGCAGAGACTGGGACCATGTGTTGGGGACAGAGGCGGACCCATGTATGGTAGATGTGTGTGTGTCACCCCTGAAAAGAAGAAAAAGTTTTGAAACCCCACCATCATTCCCATCCTCCCTTCTCCCCCCTCCTTTTGCCGTCGTCGCTCGCTTTTGAAAAGGGCCAGTCACTCACACAAGCGTACGCAAGCTTGAACAAGCCGTGTGCTTGTGCTGCTAAGCCTGCCAGTTGCAGAAAGCTGTACATCACTGCTGTGAATAGCTCCCAAATGATGAAATAAATTTACTGTCTCAACTCGGGCTCGATAGGTGGACCTCAGCCAAGAGAGAAATAGCCTACATTCACAAAACTGGGTGGTAGAAAAGAGCTTAAGATGTGACTTTTTTTTATATTTCTTTTCTCCCTTTCATTATTTATGACATAATCGGATCGCTTTTGTTTATGTGCCGGGTAAACTATACGCGGGCGAGGTTATCCGATCCCTTCTTTGTTGATTTGATGAAAGAAATTTTTAGTCTAATTAGTATAGTAAAGTTGGGCAGTTACGGTTGTCGATTGCATGCTAAATGTCTCATTAAAACTGTGTTTAAGAAAGGGCTGAGAATGTTTTGCGAAGGGACAGAGTGGGATCGCTTGGAGGGTGAGTGTAGAAAGGGGAGGGTGATGGCGGCCATCACTCGCCAGTATTGATGGTGTCAGTGGTGGGCAAGAGTGATGTATAGATGGAACGCGGTTGTATCCTCTTTTGAAAAGTCTGGCTTTTTGGGTGAGAAATTATTGCTTCCTTTAATGTTTTGAAGAGCTAAAGAAAGGAAGCGATGATGGTTAGGAAATCACTCCGCACTCTGGAGAGTAAAAATAAAAAAAAGAGTTCCTCGTTTTCAAGATCCATGCGCTTGCGTTTGTTGGTGATGTCATTAATATTCAGCACACAATAAATGTGCCAGTCGTAAAACTGCTACACACAGGATTTATTCTCTCTTTCTTCTCTGGATACCAGCCAGATGGAATTGTTCTATGCATTTATATACGCAACTTTGTTGCCCCCCTCCCCTTTTTCCCCTTCTCCTCCTCTTCCTCTTTCAAGTTTGAAGTTTAAATTTTTTTTCCAAGTTTTTAAAATTTTTGACGAATGACCTAATTTGCTCGTGACTTTTTTCTCCTTAATTTTAACCAGAAGGAATTTTTTTTTTCAAAACTGAATGAGTGACATTTAAATGTTAAGGTGTTTGATTCCGCCATTTTGTATCCTCCCTTTGAATTCGCTCGACTGCCTGAATTAATTGTTCTATTACATTAACCCGATGGGCAACTAAGGGTACATAACGCACTGACATTGCTATATGCAAACTACTCTGTCAGTTATGTTTCACATTAAACACACCGATGTTGCTCCTATTTGCTTTGTCAGTTAACTATGGCTCTCTTTAAACCTCATTACAATCAACCGTGCATTCCTTCTCATACCAACACCTGCTTCAATTTTTAAAAGGGCGAGCAAGAAAAAATGGATTTAATCGTAATTTATTGATATTTTATTTCCAAAGTTAAGAGTCCATCTTGTTTTCAATTTTTTGTTCGTTTTTTCGCCTCTTTTGAAAATCGGATGTTGTTAGATAATTTACAGTAGGGCGTGGAATATGTAACAGGCACTCAGGTAGGAACGAGTTTGTGGTGTTTCATTATATAGAGGTCTTAGATGCAAGCTGCATAATTAATGTGTTCAGGACTGCTGTCAGTTTGGCTGGCGCAATGCTCTTCGCCTTAGCCTCCCGGTGACGTATGTGGAGTGACAGTCGGATGAACACAAGACTTGTGTTAAGAGAGGGGTGGATGGAGGGAACAACTCTTCGTCGATAGGTGGCGTTGGTTGTTGGTGGAACCATTATGCGCGCGACCCTCGTTAGCACGTCGAAAAGAGATGCTTGAGCTGGCAGATGTTGCCACTTGACAATCGTCAACCACTACCGTACCAACCACCTTTTTCTCTTGCTAGTGCCAGGTGAGTCCATACCTTAGCTTAATGGACTCGGATGTTTTTCCCCCTCTCCCTCAAGACTCTTCTGTTACTTTTTGAATATTTTATTAAGAACCTGATGGAAATTTCTAAGCTTGTTACACACGAAAACAGAAAAAAAATATGTCCGTGTTGACATGGCCGGCCTCGTTCAAATATTACGCGGCTCGTTTTTATTATTATTTTTATTCAATTTTTTTCAAGGTGAAAGTGATTGATTGATTTGATAAATCAATTAATATCTGTTGTGAGTAATTGTACACGATGCAGTTGTTTATAGCGGAGGGCACTGGGGAGTCGCGCGTTGTACACCTCAACTGCCAACGCCACCCGGAGGAAAAGCGAGCGATGATGCGCCCGAGACCTTGTTTATTTGGCGGGGGCACCGCCGAGCGTTCCGCATTTTCGCGCCCACCTGCGAACGTTTCCCCGCCACAGGTGATTGACAGTCCCCGAGGAGTCGCCGTCACTCCACGGGAACGCTTTCAATCCCGAGGCCCACGTTGTCATGACAACACATCTGGTTATCGGGGGAAGTCGTCACAATCTGCGGTCGCCGCCTGGCGGATGATTTGGGTCTCGCTGTAGTAAGGATGATGCATGTGTCAATCACCGGCAAAACGTAATTTGAATTTTTATTTTTTAGTTTGCGATGCGTAAAAATCGGTTTTAAAATCTCGGAGACGCGCAACTTTCATTGCGTTTTGTTTTCCAAATTATTTTCAGCTTTAAATTCTTAATTGATGGATATATTTTTAGGAAAATTAAAATTTTTCTCGGTTAACGCGTCATTCAATTTATCGCGTGTTTCTTTTACTTTTGGCAAGGCAAGCGTTCATTCAGCGTTCGTTCACTATGACTTAATGCTGCGCGTCTACTACACTTGAGGAATGATGTCGGGCGTCGGAGTTAATTGTCCCGAGCTCGCTCGCCGCCATCTTCAGCGGCGCGCGCCCGCTCGTGTCAGCCGCTGCAAAGTTAATCATGTGGCGCAGACTGAGGGACGCTTCATTACAGATCTCTTGCCGAGCCGCGCGTTTCTCTTTCCTTCACTTCTCACCAATGGTAAATAGGGCGCGTGCGCGCAGCTGCGTAGGAGGGAAGATGCAATAGTCTTCTCAGTACGTGATTTAAGAGAGCGATTTGTGAGAGGAAACATCAGCAAGTTGGCCGTAAATTTGCATAGAATTTGAGTGCTCCTGCTTCTTTGCATCCTTTGCGCAATATCCTCCCCCTCCATCTGGAAATTTAATGAACATCAATTTATTGGAGATTAGACAAACACATAAAAGTGACCTCCATTGATCGTTTTACCGTTTTTTTTAAAAAAAGTAAAAATTCAATTTTTTTTCAATTTTTTTTGTCTGGTGTTGAAAGCTTTTGACGAGTTGATTTTTTATTTTATTTGTTGTCTTGGTTTGGCTCAGACAGTCGTTTGTGTATGCAGATGTATAAAGACGAAGGCAATCGTAAAAGAAGCTCTTCCGTTTGCCTCGTCCGACGGGTTTCCGTATAAAATATGAGCCCTCAAAATTCAGCTCTTTGAATTTGGTTTTGGAATGAACGCTGGTGATGAATTACTTCCCATTTATTGGCATTTTTACTGATCTCCTCAGCCTTTAGGGAAAATTATACAATGTTGCATAAAATTCCGGGCAGAAAATTGCTGCCATACATCAAATGGTGTCTGTGTGGGATTTTGGCCCGTAAAGAGAATTTTTTTTTTTTTTTTTTTTTTTTTACTTTTACTTTAATATCTTTTATTTTAGAACCAAGAAAACTAGTTCAGTTCTTTAAACACACATCAGTTTGTAAAATATCCCCAAACAAATTCAATCTCGTTTGCAGACAAACTTATTAAGTCATTTTGACTTTTGATTTGCTATTTAAAATGTTGTAATTGCTACTCATTTTGTTGCGAATGATGATGTTACACGGATTACTCCGCGAGACCTGGGGGAATTTTTCCTTTGATTAGAACACCTCCGGGTTTCCACCCCCGCCTCACGTTCCAAAGTCCTGTCAATCAAAGTGAACGGGTCGGCCTAAGGAAAGCGGCAGCCAAGCTAAGCGGTAATTGGTGTTTAGAGAAGATGGGTAATTTCTGGAGAATATAATGAGCAATTAGTCAGGCCACGGAAAGGAAAGAGGAAGAGGGGTGATGCCCCTCCAGCGAAAAATGGCAGTGATAAATGGAAAAATAGGCTCCGATTCGAGCACGTGTACAAGAATATATATAAAAATCTCATCTAATTGCAACTTGCTGTAAGAGTCAGTTAAGAAGCGACAAACTAGAGAGGAATTATGTTTGGGTATTATGTTGAATTTTTGATGCGCGCAAAACGCTTCATTTATTTAATGGTATCGATAAGGCCGTAAGAGATAGGTATGGCGTTGCAGTGACACCCCGACTTGATCGATTCCGTGAAAAGTAGGTTGATATCGCGTGTTACGTATAAAGAGGGAAACCAAGTTATGTACACTCTTTGTTGCCTCGCTGCAAAAAGGCTTTGAAAATTGATTGGTAGGTGTCGTTTATGTACTGAAAACAAGTTGGGTTCGGAATAAAGTATGAGTTTGGGGGTGGATCGGTCATTATTAGCTCAAAGGGTGGGTTTCTCAATTTCAACCGTTTTTACTTCAGCGTGAATGGGCAAACTTTTCGTGAGTACACACACTTTACATATAATTTATAAGCTCGTTGTATATTTACTCCCATTTTTTTCTTATCAGAAACAGAGTAGTGGTGCGTAGGTGTATCCCGTTTTAATGTTTAAGTGAGTTTGAGATAATATTTATTAGTCGATTATTATTGGTAAAGATTTGGACAATCGAAGACTGATTGGGTTTTGATCGCAATTGAGTGAAGGGTTTAAAAGTGTAAAAGTGGATTCAATATTTGAGAAATGGATTTAACACACTTTTCTTCCCCTCGCCCTTTTGCCCAGCGAGTCACTTTGTGTCAAGGATCCTTGAGAGAGCGAGGGGTTCGCGACTGAGGTAAGTAGGTGAGGGGGTGATATCGATTGGATTCGTGATCGCGACGAGAGATTTGCACGATTTCATTTCTTTTTTTTATGTTTGATTTTTTTTCGTGCATTAATTAGAGAAAAATGGGACACAATCAACAGTTTATATGGGATAAGCTTTTCGAGTTAAATAATTGGTCTAATTAGAAGATTTAAGCACGTTTGTCTAAATCGACCGTTGTCGAGCTACAGTTGCAAAAGGTTGTCAGGTTGGTGGTGTAGGTGGGAGTTGAACGGGAAACGTCGAATGGCAATTACAGGTGTATGCCCCCTCCTCGCTCTCTCTCTTCTCTCCATCTTTCCTTTCCCTGATGGGGACGCTCCTCCTTCTCGCGCGCGAAAATTACTATCACAATGGCCGGGCGCTCGCTCGCCTGTCAACCCGTCGTCAAGGCGATGTGACGGCCGCCGCTGCCGCTGACACCTTGTCAGCCGCGATGTTGGCATCGCTATATAAGTTTTCATCAAACTCATTGCCACCAAAAAGACCCCAACGCACCAGGGTTTGCGTCTTGACGGAGCACGCGCAACTAATCAGAGAGAAAGAGAGAGAAATACACATTTGAGGCAGGCAACAACAAAGATGAGACGTTGTGTGTTTGTGTTTGATGATGACACACAAAAGGCGGTGGAAATGGTCAGACAAGGGCGTGTATATAGTTTGCGAGGGAAAATGGTGTTTTGTGTTTGTTAAATTGTCCGCCCTCTTGTTAGAACAGGTGTGGTTCCGCGGATGGGGAAGCATGGCGGGTGTGAATAGGGTGTTTTAAAGGGAGTTGTTTTATCAAAAGGAGGGGACAACGATAAATTATTAGGAAATAATCAACAATGTGCATAATGGAGAATTAAGGGACAAGTCATGAGCTCATCCCATTTTTTTTCTTATTTATTATTATTTTGTGGGTTCCTTTCCCCTTCCCCGACCCAGTCCCTTCTGAATGCGCGACCGTTGTTGCATGACCCCGTCAGCTGCCATATCATAAAACATCAAGTGGGTACAAAGTGAGTCTGTCGTTGGTGGACTGCATTTAAGAATAGCATGTTCACCGCATAACCGTGTCGTCATGATGAACCCCAGCGACATCCCCTTCATTTCTAACCCCTTTGATGCAACCCAAGGTCCATTAAACGCTCAAAGAGGGAAGACGATTCAAAGAGCCCGTTTGTGTTGGAGACGAGACCGAAGAAGACACGGGGGTTGTGATCATAATTGACGGAGCGATAAACATCATGCAATATGACATTGATGGCTCAGGATGAACCTGGATCCTCTTGTTGCTCTTGCCTCGCCCCATCTTAAAAATTCCCCCGACCCTTTTGCACAGTTTAACGTAGGAACACATGTCCTTGTCATTGAAGTTACCCCCTCGAGCTCGTCTTCAATCAGTGATGGTCTTCTTGTATTGCCGAGCTACACAAGAGACTGGTCATGTTCCCACACCAGCTGCTCTAAATTATGGACAAGGATTTGGCCAGGATCCCTTAATAAATATTAGCCGAGAAAAGTCGTACACGAAGGGTTGATAAAGAAGGGGCGACATGAATCATGGGAACCCCACAAACTTATAATCTATAGTCTCCCATGCGATATTTTAATATTATAATTATTATATTTTTACTTGGAAACAAATTCCGTTTTCTTATTATTTATTTATTTATTTATTTACTTCTTTCCTTGTATTCGATGAATTGTTTTGAAGAAGGTAAATTATGATTATAAGCGTGCATAAATTTGCCTACCGAGCGCCCTGCATTGTCAAACAAATAACTTTTGATTATAAGGTAATGCAGACGAGTTCGGAGTCGATGCGCTGAACAGCGAGTGAAAAATAAATATTTTTTTCGTGTTGTATTTCTGCGTGTAAACGCCCCTTCTCCCTGATGGCGTGATGGCGTTTGATTGCTAAACATGGCAGCTTGTCACTCTTGGTGGAGACCCTCCTTTTGCATGCTTCTTTTTCACGTTATACAGTTTGCATGCTCAATGTGATAGACATGAATTTTTAAAATTTTTTACTTTTTAAAAAAACAAAAAAAAATTTAAAAAAATCGACTGAAAACGATTATTTTTCATTAATTATTTCTATGTTGCGATGTCTAGTGAAAAAATTAACGACGCGGTATTATTGGTAAAAGATTATTGTCATTACGTGAACCGGTGTATGCGTGGACGACCTTGAATTGCGGATGGATGTAGGTGGTGATGGGTGGGGTGAATGTCGGCAGGTGATGGACAGGCGGGGGGAGGAGGCCAGGAATGACACGCATCCATCATGTCGCACCTGTAATTACTGGTTGTCATGGTGATGAATGGACGGGGAAAAGAAGGCGCATCTGTCTTGAGGTAGATCACGCGAGGGGATCGACTTGTCACGGTCAGGGCACCAAAACTGGCGTCTCATCGTATGTGACATCATACACTCCACCCAAAGACCTCCATCACACACCTTTGATTAGTGAGCTCGAAATTATTTTTCACATTTTTTTTTGTTTGCCTTTTTATTAGTCACGTGAATGGAATTCAACCTTAAAAGTGTTTTCTTTAAAGTGTAACGATGAGGAAGAGGTAATTGCAGGCTCGATTGCGTGGAAAAGGCATTACATTATGGCGCTTCGAACTGCTTTCCATATGATACCTTCTCCCCTCTTCATTAAAGACTCGGGCGTCCCTTATATACTTGGCGTTTCTTTTTTTTTTTTTACTTCCTCTTTTCTCTTTTCACTTCTCTTTCTCCCTCTCCCCTTAATGAAAGTGCTTTTCTTCCCGTCACTTGGTCCAAAACACTCGGCATCAGTGGTTTAATAGGTGCACGAGTAGGGTGAAGATTATTTATGAAAATTATGCCATTATTTATTGGACAACTCGTAATAGAAACAAGTAATTTCTATAGAACGTATACCATGATTTTTGCAGCGACTCACCTTCCACACCCTCGCTTCAACGATTCATTTGTAAGCGCAGTGTTGATTGAAGCTTTTCTTACAACGAGGCTTGCTGTAATGGTTGCTAGGCGAGAATCCTGGATTATGATGGCAATTGTCAGCTATAGAAGAACGTTAAGTTTTAATATATGCTCTTTTATATACACAGTATAAAAGAATGAAAACGTATTAAGTCACGTGATTCACTGACAGATCCAGTAACTTAGAATATCACAATTTTTTTTGTTGAATTTTGCATAATCACGTCATGACAAGTGAATTAATGTAGTAAAACCCAGAATTATTGGGTGAGTATTTTACAAACCGTCTGACTTCTCACGTTAGCGAGTTTAAAGTATACAGTTTGGATTATCTTTGATCAATATTTTTACGTCAAATTTGACATTTAATTTTTTTAAGTATATTTTTTAAGGAGGATTGACCGAGGGCGGTTGGTTGTTTACACCTGATGCAGGTGTGTTGGTTTGTAGTAAAGACGATCCGAATGGTGAGATGAGTTTTTCTGGATGGTTTGTCTGTCTGCAGAAGAGATGAGTAGCCAACCCCCTTGATTCGAATCATAAATCAGGTGAAAATTATAGCTGGGCTCCCACATTGCAGTCCGGCGTCGGCAGTTGGAAGCCGGAGGAACTCTGCTAGAGCAGGTCGTAGCCTGAGCAATAATTATACTACACGCAAGAAAGAACAAAAGAAATTCGGTGTAATTAATTCGAGCAATTGAGAATAATGATAGGTAGAATAAATCATCAAAGAGCTTGAACTTTTTTGTTTTACTTATATTTTTTTGTTTTACATTTTTTTCCACTTTATAATCATTTGCTGCTCTTAGTCTTTGCTGTTAACGTTGATGACTTTGTCATTTTATTTCGAAGAAAGAAATTTTTTTTAATGTAAGGTGAGAGAATGCTTAAGAGATTTTTTTCTGGGGTTCGGGATTAGAAAATTAGCTATACTTAGTTTGCTTTAGTTTTTGTTGCAATCAAGGAAATTTGGTTGAAAGAAAAGAGTTTCTTCACCTGTTGGATGATGTTTTATTCGTTTAATATCAAGAAGATTGAAATTGTTTGAAAATTGGGTGTGTTTTGAGGTGATGTTTCCCAGGATCAGTGCAGTTCATCGTACGAAATATGACGACAAATCATACAGGTTGCAGAACATGTGGTTGGTAAAAAAATTGATGATGAAAACAAATTTACAGCTGTGCCTTAGGTGAGAAATGCTAGTTTGAATTTTAGTTTAATATAAATTGGAATAAGTTATTAGCTTATGTTATTTTAATTAATGTTTTCTTTTTTTAAGAAATTTAAAAAAAGGTTTCGAAAAACTTTAAAAATTCATTCTTTCATTAAAATATAAAGTATGGGTTGTTGTATAAGTGGTTGCACAGTTGGTTTAAACTCGTTTTTGTTCCATTTAATGATTTTTTATAAAATTATCCATATAACAAACAAAAAAAAAATCTTTCAATTTGGACCCAATACGATGATTTGGAGCAGTTGCGGCAGTGTGTCTCCTTTTTTAATTAAAAACTGACAACAGCCCTGGTCAATAGCAAGTCGGCACCATAATTCCCTCATGGTGTTCGGTATTGTAGTGACCTCGTGCGACAATAAAGTGAAGCCGAATGATATTAATATTGTTGAGTGCCTTTTATTTTGTCCAATAAGTTTTCAATGAAAGATGTTTGCAGCAAACCACTCGACCGCAAAGTGGACTGATATGCAGTTGGACGGATGCTGAAGAGGCGGAGCAGTGAGTGGCCGCTGGTCCGTGTCAGGTGGGCTGCACCTTTTCTTGGCACCTTATTTGGAGGGGGCCACCCCTGATTTACGGTGCAAATTCCTATGCAAGAGAAGCTAAATGTGAGATAAATGTCTGGCCCCACAACACAAGTGGCGCTTTATACCTAATATATCACACTGGTCACTCGCTTATCTTGTTGCTCGTTTAGGGGGTGGGAAAACGAGATACAACTATTCCTCCACCAAACTGTCCCACCCTTTTGCCCTTCCCAACGACCTGTGCAAACATCTACGGTGGTAAAAGTGAAGTGTTGGTTGGTTGGGTGGTGCGGAGGGATGTATTTTCTTTACCTTTGGAATTCTTTTTAACGTGCCGGCCATGACAGTTTAGAAATGGAGGTCAGGTGAATGATACGGGTGAAGAGAATCTATCAAGGTATTCACAGGTGTTGCTTGATTTTTCAAACTCGGGCTCCTCCCCTTATTCACACCTTTCAAAACCGCCACTTTTTTTTTCTTCTCTTACTGTTGTTCGAAAAAAGGGTTAAATGGAAAGTAAAATTTCAGGCTTTCAACTTCGGGAAATAGTTGTTAACAAAGAAGTTCTAATTAACAATTAAGTTAATTTGAATTGAAGGCATCTATTTGATTGTTGTCACTTGCGGTTGGTTGCTGCACCTATTTCATCGGGGAAACATGATACGGAATTATACTGAGTGAGGTGTAAGGTGATGATTACATCGGTTGCTCAAATTTACCTTTGAATATAAATATAAATATTTTTAAATTTCATCGTTACTGCGAATTCTTGCGAAAGGCGAGAGGGGTGATGAGAATACAATCCCCATTTCCTTACCCCCGGCCAGCTCGGCTTTGGTTTTGGCGAGGGAGAAAAGAGAAAGATGGGTGAGTTATGAGTGGCACGAGATGGGGATTATTAGCAGCTGTTTCATTTGGCCCCGCTCTCTTAATTGGATGTGCTCTAAGCAGTGGCGCACGCTGCCGAAGATGTGGCGTCTCTCTCCCCTTCTCTCCTTCATCCTCCTCCTCTTCACCTCTACTTGCAAGAGCGTTGTGATGACCTGACGCCCAATACACAGCTCGGCCAGCTAATCCTCATTGACCAACACACACTACCGTCCTCCAGGGACCCTCTCATCACTGTTGACTTACCTTAGGATTCTAATAGAATCGCTGTACGAGGAGGGAGAGGGAAAAAAACGTAGCCATGGGGATGGAGACGAGGCGGTGTGGAGTTGTTGTTTTGACTTGTCGGAATAAATAACCCATGACCTTGTTGGGAAATGAAACTGATAGCGCTTAAATTTATTAGAGCATTGACCTGAGAAGAAGGATAAGGACAATCCGATTGTGATGGACAGGCATCTTTGGCCGCCAGACGTGGTGGAGGAAGAGGAGAGAACGCTGAGTCAACACGGAGTCTTAAGAAGGGTGACAGCAGACGTGGTAGGGTGATAGCGGCCACTGGTCAGCCAGTCAATACGGACAATTATTGAGATCCATGATGCGTACTGTGAGCAAGAAGCTCGCAAGAAGGGAGCTTCGATTGACTGTGAGGAGGTCTGAGTCTAATTCCCAAGTCGAGTCTGATGCAGGGCGTGACAGGGGATACCAAAGAGAGCAAAGTCCACAAGAAAAAACAACATTTTTTTCATTTATCTGTTTAGACTGCTGGTGGTGATTCTGCTGGCTAAGAAATTGGTCCCTTGTAAATGGATAGATGACACGATTAACAAACTCAAGTCGTCCGTAGTTTTAATACTTAAAGCCGGTATAGGGAGAGGGATGAAAAAATAAGGGACAGGAAGTAACCTATTGATTTTCGTCTAATTTTTCATATCAACTTCCAACTTGGGTTTGTTGGAGCAGTGGATTGTGGGGATTTAACTGCTGTTATACCGTTCTTTACGTTGTTCTTTATGGGGCGATATATAATTAAAAGAACAATATAAAATTCCGATATTATTTCCTTCGCTTTTACCATTTATTTATTATTGTTTTATTGGAAACGATTTTTTTTGAAGGGGAAAAACATTGAACATCATGCTTAATTTAACATGTTCGCCATATTCAAATGCATAATGTACACAGAAAAAATCAGATTTCAAACATTGTATCAAAAATTAACAAGAAATTCAATACAAATTCTCCATTCTCCCTTTTCTTCCATTTTGGAATTGTAAAACATCAACAAAAAACAATAACGATTCAAACAAAACGTAAACTCTCGTTGTTTTGGTGTTGAAAGTCATGATTGGATAGTTAACCAAAGCTCGCGCCCCCGATTACCACAAGGGAATCGGGTGTCTGAAGAATCAGCAACAGCAATGGTTGACAGGGAGTTGAGTTCGCTTGTTGACAAATTGTGCATGCCTTTTACCTGTGAGGGGGATTAATGCTGGCCTGCCGTCCGTTTCTCCGGAGACTGTCGCTATGGAGACGGTGAATGGTGCATCTGATCCCGTGTATTAGCTTGTTTTCGGATGGGGTAATCAGAGATATTAGGACGACGGACAAACATGGCTGCCTCTAGGGAAGAAAAGTGCTTTAATGGATTGTTATAAAAATATTAAAGGAAGACGAATCGAAAAAAAAATTAAATAAGAAAAAAATTCGACGATTTTTTGTAATTATTTTACCACATTCCCGTTTCTGGTTTTTGAAAAATTTTTATGGCACATTTTCTCTTTCCTCAATACATGTCTAATTGACTTAAAACCAGTTCCTATCGAAGAGTCATTTATGAAGAATGTGTTTTAAGACGTAGCACTTTATTTTATTATTTTATGAGGTGAATTATAAATGGAGCTAGTGTAAAAATTAAGTTTATAACCGCTTTAATGGAATGAAGGTTCATTACAAGTTAATTTAGTAATGCTGGTTAAGTGCTGATGAAGTTTGAGACGCGTTTTTAAATGGGGAGAGCGGCCGACTGTTGATATTTTCTAATAAATGCGTTTGCTTAGCCGTGTTAAGAACAGGTGGATTTTTCCTGTTTACATTTTTTTGTCGGCTTTCTTTGATATTTTTTAAGCTTTTGTTGGTCGCGAAGAGGGAAGTTAAAGTCGTCTATTGACTCGGCCAATTACAAATGTATGAAGTTTTATTATAAGGAAAGTCGGGGTGGGGAGGAGGGTAGGGGAATAACAGAGCTCTTATGGACGTGTTAGTATAAGCACATTTCTCTAAGGATGTGTGGTGGTCGTCGTAAAAGTTGTGCATTTTGACATTTGGCACCAGATGTCGCTTGATGTGTGGAAGATGCTTCCATACGGAGCATGGTAGATGAGATGCCAAAGAGGCGTGTTGTGTGTGAGCTGTTGTTTTTATTTATAATCTCGACGACTGTGTGAAGATTAGGGAAAAAGGAAAGTTGGTGTGTTATGTTACTTTTGTGCAAATTTAATAATTTGCAGAGCATGACGTTACGATCCTTTCCTGCTCCCTCCCCTTAACCATATTTCCCTGATGGCATAATGAGAAAGATGGAAAGTGGGTGAAATTTGTGAATCCATATATATTTTTTAAGGGTAATGTCGTAAATATGGAGTACATTAGATTTGTGTTTAGGCCAGCTGCGGCTACTATTTCAACTTTCATCGGCTGTTTTCTTTCTTCATATTGCGCTTAATATATTTTTATTATTTGATTTTTTTATTCTTTTATACATCATTTGCATTTTTCTTTATACTGGCCAGGGAAAAGGGGAGTGAGCAAATGTAAATTTTATTGTGATTACACAGCCATAAGATGAGTGGTTTCTTCTCACACAACCAACCATTACTTCACGTTCCAATTGGAAGAAATAGCATTATATTTGTGGGTACATTTTTTTCCTGTTTTTTTTTTCTTTCCTCCTCCTCCTTTCTTCTTCTTCTTTCCATTCCCCTCTACCTCCACTCTTCCACCTCATTTTTACCCCTCCCCAAGCCTGGGCAATAAGGCGCGTTTCAAATCATAGCAGACGCACCATAAAGCAACATATGTTGGCAACATGAAAACGCTGCCACCTTAGGGCTATTCCACTAAGGGTTGGCCTGAGGATATTGCACGCCGGCCATAATAGCACCAGTCCACCCACAGCCCCCCCCCCCCCCCTCTCTCCCCACCCGACCAACATCACCACCACCCCACCAGTGTATATAGGTATACTGGTGTAATATTGCACCAACCGTTCACTCAGAGAAGGAAACTTACACTGTCCTAAATGGATCCATTGGGACAAGCATGTGCCAATCAAAATGGCCACCAGTCCTTGACCTCACGTGGACTTGGGGACTTGGCAGCTGGACATCAAGGGTTCTTAACGGCACTTGACTTGTGATAGGGTAAGAAGAAACGAGATAAAATTCACCAATTCAACAAGTCCTCCGAGAGTTGTTGCTGGATTTTATTACTGATGCTGTAGTAGTTAAATGAGGACTTTATAGCAAATTTAAATGTGTTTCTACTAGTTGAAATGGGAGGAAAAAATATTATTTTTATATTTCGTTAATTGGCATCGTGTCTCTTAACTTTTTATGGGTTTTCCTTGCAATTTTCTCGTATTATTACAGTTTAGAAAAAAAAATTAATTTTTTGTTTTTCAAATGATAATTTATTAGGAAGGTCTCTTCTATTTTCCTCTTTTGGGTAGTTAAAAAGGGTGGTTCGTTCAAAGGGGGCTAGTGCAAGGAAACATTGTTGTGAGTAGTTACAACAAGGGCAGTGTTCGTGTCTGTTGCTATGATTTATGCTTGCCATGGGCTAGAGTCATCCCAGAAGCTTCTGCCGTAAATCACGGACCGAGGCAGCGGCCATAGGCAACAAAAAGGAGGTAATAACAAAGTGCGAACGGGGTAAAACGAAAGACTGCACAATGCAGGGTTTAAAAAAGGTCTATTTAAATTTGAAAAAGAAAAAGGGGGAAATTTAGGGATGGAGGGTGAAGTGAGATTTAGTGTAATAAAATCAAGTAGGAATAAAAGCGAAATGACAGGCGGACTAATAGTCGGTTATGAGATGTGCTGTATTTATAATGCACGAGTTGCAGGAGGCTTAATTGGTCAGCTAATGTGACAGAATCAAGTCTGAATTAAAGCCATTTGCTGATGTTTTAATGATTCTACATTCGAGATGTAGAAATAAAAGGGTGCGAGGAATTTTGAACACAAAGAAAAAATTGAATTACTTAAATTTTTTAAAAATTTTTTAAAAATTAAAAAAATTTAATTTTCTGTTATTGATTGTAATTTTATATCCAGATTAGGGCTAATAGAATGAAAAAAATTATTCAAAAATAAGGCCTAGTTTTGATAATCAGGTTCGAATAAATAATTATATAAAAAGTAGACTATTTACATTAATCATGATGGGCTTAATATAATGAAGTTGATTAAAGATCTAAGATTAGATTAATTAGCGATACTTATGAATCTAAATCACGAAATAATTTCAGGTTACAGACTATTGTTTTTTACTAGAAGTATTTATTAATGATTTTTTTTTGCTCATAAGGAAGATCGTGATGCGTCATTTTATGAATAATGATTAACAAATGCGTGTAATCGAGGGATTAATGTCTATAGAAAAATGTTGGTGTTGGTCTGGGTACTTACCTGATTTGTCTGACAGACGCTCCATTTGAAATGTACATACGTGAATTTCCGGTTTGTTTTGTATAATGGCGGCTTTTAAGTAATGAATTATTGATGAGCGTTTTTAAGTTAACAAACTGCTTTTATCGGTGCGTGACACTGTGCAGTAATTAATTAATCGCTACCTTGTCTTAATGAATGAATGGATTTATTTGATTGGTCAAATAATTTTTTTTTTCATCCCGGAAAACGGAGTTGTTGTTTTTTTGTCTCACTGATGACGTCGACTCGGTTTTATCACGTCGCCTAAAATGGCGACCGTCCATCAAAGCTACGTCATGGTAGCGATGAATTGCTAGATAAGGAATTGCCTTGTTCTCAACTCGAGAGTGGGCGTATGTACGTATCGAGCAAACTCAATGTCAAAGAAGGGTGGGGCCTTTGACCCCCTCTCGTCTTTTGTCAACCATTTTGATGAGTTTTTTCAACATTGGGGTCAGCTTATTTGGAAATGAAATGAAATCAAATGAATTATTGACTTTGTTTTGCCTTTGGTAATAAGTTGAACCAACAGGTGCTGGGAAGAAACCCACAAAAGGGAAGGGAGAAAATGTCATTTTTTTAAGTGAGAGAATTTTTTTCTCTTTGCATATATTGCAAGGGGAGTGTAGTGGGATGAGTAATGACACTTTAACTCTTATCCTCAAATGACAAGCCTAATTATATAATCTTTAGCTTGAGGGCAATTTCTCAAGGGTCATCATATGTGTGTACGAGTGGCTGTGTTGCTCATTCGTGCAAAGGATTTGAAAATGGCAGTAAAACACGCGATAATTTACAAGTGAATAAAATAACGAAATTGAAAAAAAAATTTAAACACGTGTTTGAAATGGGGGATTTTATGTAGAAACGAAGATCAAATTAGTCACGCTCGTAGGTCTCTAAATGTCGTTTACTTTTCTTTCTTTTTAAAAAAAAAAAGAAATAAGAGGGAAAAAATTTATACTTTTTATTTTTGATAGAAAGGATCAATTTTTGTATACAGCATTACGTCTGAATGCGGCCATAAAGATTTTTGAGTGAAATTTATTGCCATGGTGTGACGCTTGTCCTCCGTTTACGTTGGTAGATTTCTCACGAGAGTCTTTTTCGAGTTAGAATGACCAATTACACATGGAATGAGAGGAAAAAGGTTAAGAATCAAGTTTTTTTTCCCGTTTTTATTTTATTTTTTTTTTTAGTTTTAAAAGTATGTAATTCTTTACAAGGAAGTTGATGTGTTTGATGCAATAATCGTAAATTACTACTCACATCATTTTTAAATTAAAATGAATTTTTTTTTTATTAAAAAAAATATAATTTATTATTATTTTAATATCACTACAGTTTTTTTTTTTTGTTCAAAACGTTGGATGTGATGATGAGTTTTCATTGAAATGCAGTTGGCACTTGATGCGTTTTTTTTCTTTCATCTTTACACACCAACCTTTCAACCCTGCGCTACAATAAATCTTAGTGGCTTCTCTCGTTATCCCTAATTAACAATTAAGTATTCTCCACTAGGCCAACCACCACGCACAACTTCACAAATCATTCACAGCCGACGTGTCAGGATTCTATTGGCTTCGGCTGCATATATTTGTGAAAAAGTACACTCGAATTTATTATTCCTCGGTTCGCAAGGGGTTGAGTCGACACTGAGTAAACATCCCGCAGGTGTGTGTTCGGCCGAGTTGGGGGGGTGGATGGATGGGTGGGTGGGGTTTTAGATAGAAAATGGGGGAAGGGGGTGGGGGTTGCGGGACAAAGAAAATCACAACCTACGCCAATGATTTATGGCTAGTTGAACCGGATGGGATGTGTCAATTATGGAAACCAGAGACTGGAGATTTATGACTGACACCATTGCCTCAGGCACGCACCCCCATCACCTACCTCCCTTGTATTTCCCCTTTTCTTTTATTTTGCCTTTAGAGGGGGGTGATGACGCATGAGGAGTAACGGTCCACGTTGGGTTAGGTGACGAGTGCAAAGTGTGTACACTCGATTAAGTTAAGATGGAGGATGAATTATTATACGTCGTTTACAGCCAAAATGGTTAATGAGCGTTTGTTAGGGCCGTTTAGCAGTGACAGCTGGTTATCAATTGCGAGATGGACCCACGAAGATTGGTTTGTGGGTCAGCCATCCATCAGTGTCGCCAGGTGAGGTTGAGGGGGTGAGTGGCAGCGCCGAGTCATCCCGCCTACGCCATCTCCTGGTGCGGGATTAGCAACAACATGAGTTGAAATTTTTTTACATTTTCTTTTTATTGTCACTGTTAGGTAACAAAAGGTTTTAGAAAAGGGAGAAAAAGTGTTTTGTAAGAGTTACATTGAAGGATGTAATTTTTTTTTTCTTTCTGCTGGTTGGACATTAACAAAACATGTTTGGTAACACAAGGACAAACGCCTCCCCCGCGTGATTTATTTGCATACTTGTTTTGAAGGGGCTTTAGTTATTTATTTATTTATTTATTTATTTTTCTTTTTCAATGTGCGGTGTTATTTTCGGGGAAAAAAAATGAGAAAAATATTTTCCTAAAGGAAATCAAATTCGTGACAGCTAACGGCGATGGTTGATTGGCAAGTTTAATGTTTGTAAATGATAGGGTTAAAAAGATGATTTTACGAGTAAAGGAAATGAAAAAGTGAGTTGTTTTTTTCAAAGTTGTTTCGCTTGATGTTTTTTCCTCTGAGAAGTTTGTAATTTAATTGTTTTCATCAGAAATTGTTGTTTATAAAATATAAAATGTGGCGTTAGGGCGATGATAAAATAAGACGTTATTTAACGTCTGAATGCAAGTTCATTTCAATTATAAGTGATCACAAAGGGAGTTAGTGGTGCGGGGGAGAGTTTTGGTTGCAGGTGGGCTTCCCGGCACGACTTGTCAGTATTGCCGCGTAAACAATCAATGGATCGTAAATTTTGTTAAGGGGAAGATTTATTTCCTTTGCTTCTCATTGGAGGAAAATAGAAAGGCGGGGTTTTAATTTTTTTTGGTGGGTCTTTTTTTTTTCAATAGTCATGTGAAATTTACGGGTTTTTTTTTCTGTTATAAACGTATATATATAACGGATTGTGTGTGTGTGACATATGAAATATGTTAGTAAATTATGGGCTTGTGGAAATTGGCGAATGAGAATCAATAAAAGTTGTTTTCATTTGCACTTGGGGCCATTCATTTGACTAGTTTGTTCTTTTTATTATGATCGATACGCGCGGGCAAAACTTAACAACTAATGAGAAAACTGTAAAAACAAATGTCATATTTCAATTCGTTGTAACGAAATATAAAATCCACGATGCCGAAAATGATTGGGATATGAGTAGCAAGTTGTGATCGGTTTGTTTTATTTCTAATTGGAATGAACCATACCTTTGTTTTGTGTTGGCTTTTTATTACCTGCCTTTCATTGTATTTCTGCAGTGTTGGCTGGTTTATGAGGTGATACAATGGTCAAGCCTCATCACACTCAACGGCCTCAGTAAAAACATCGATGATGTTGAGGTGTTGCATCCACAAGGGTTAATCAACGCAATTTGATAGGTTATGCAATACACGACGATAACAAGTTATTGTGGGAAATGCAATAAAGTATAAACGAGGTAACCGAACACTCGAACTGTATATAACCACCGATATTGCAACGTACACAAAACCAATTGTTTCAACACCTGGCCAACTAGGGGAAAGTAGCTTTTTTTTACGATATTGTATTCATTTAAAAAGCGAACGAGAAATATCTTAAGTCACGATTCAAATTCCAGATCGGCGCATTTTCAGCTTCATTGGGCCCATTGAACTCAAACACCCCCTCGTCACTCGAGAGGGGCTTACAAGCATTCATACAATAGATTTGCCCGCTCCTTCCACCCGTCATGTTTCTACCGGAAGAACCCCTCCCTCCATACTGAGTGTGGTTGGCTCGATAGCAGGAGGGCTAATCTCGGAGGCCAATATGGACATCTTTTGGATCGGCGCCCCTTGTGGCCAAAGGAGTTGTCACCCTAGTGTCACACATAATGAGGTTTGAGTTGCGTAGGAAATTCGCCAGGGAGAGATATTGAATGAAGACAGAGAGATGGATAAATGTGATGATGATGATTCTATCATCCAGAGTATTTGGTGCCGCCCTCTTTTAACCCCACTGGGTGCCAGTTTTGAGGGTGGTGCTTTTATGCTTCAGCTATTTTGATAGACGGGTCACTCAGAAAGCGAGTGGTGGGCGGAGATTATCCACTTCACTTTGGTCAATTTTTAATTTAAAAAAAATTTTTTTTTTTAAATAAAATTTTAAGTGGGTGTTATATTATATATGACCTAATAGTTTGGGCACAAACCGATTCAAAAACTTTGATGATGATAAAATTGAGACAAAAACCAGGAACAGAAATAAGCACAATAACAATATCCAAATTGGTAGCTACCTACGGGTTAATGCGCTTATCGAATCACACCAGGGTGTAATTTCTCACTGTACTTTTCTTTTGATGTGATGGGTGGTTTACGAGGTGAAATGGGATGGCCACCGGAAAATGGCAAAACGTGAAAAATGCAGGAAGTGGGTGGAGATAATTTGCGCATATCGCTCTAAAATTAGCATAAACACGCTCTAATTAACCTTCATTTGTACGGCCTGTTTACATCCTCGCTATTTTCTTTGATTTCGTTCCCATGACAACCTATTTATTCATTTAAGAAGATGCATTTTGAAAATGCTAAGAGGTCCGCGCATAACCTGTTAGCCAACCCCTACTAATCCAGGTGATGTAGAGCATACACCCACAGCTACCAATTTTTTCTTTTTACTTTTCCGTGTGTCAATCACCTGCTTGACACCTGAACCCTGTCTTTGAAGGCGTTTCATATTTTGGCGGACCCGGTTTATGATGAAGGCTAGACACCTGAGTGCGTTCCTACACCATGTCTTCAAGCTTGAGTAAGTTAGTGATGCACTCTGACATGTCGGTTGACACGCAGTCCATATTTTTTTTATAGTTGCAACTTTCATTCCCACACTTGTACATAAAAGGAGCAAGTCTCTGAAAAGGCATATCTCGGTGTGTCATCTGAGGGGATTAACACAATAACCAGGTGTTGGTTTAAGATCATACCGTCGACTAATTTTTCGTCCATTGAAAAAGATTAATTAAATGCGATAAAATTTCGCACAACCAAGGTATTTCTTAATGGTCGCACGAATCTCTTCTCCCCCTTTTGCCGCGCAAACCTGCTTAATTGTTTGCGGATGGACCTTGGGTTTGGTGGTCAGGCCGCGCGTGGCCACCGCGTGAAAGAGATTGACACCGCACTCCTCCTCTTCTCTTATACACACCTGTGCACTCGGGGAATAATTCTGAGAAATATCTCATCAGTTGGAGGAGTAATCCAGCTCTAAGCGAATATAATTCTTGCTAAATTTGACAGGCGAACAAAAGATATCCAGATTCATCTCCCCTCTTGCAATCTTTTACAACTTTCCAACACCTACACCTGGGCCAATCAAGAACCCAGTTGAGGTTATCAGGAGAAATATCAAGTCGAAGCTCGTTGCATTTTCTCAACTCATTTTTTTCCTCCTCCTTCGCAACCGACTCTACCTTTAGAAGGATGCGCGTTGCCAAGGCCACAGATGACGACATTGATTGATTTGTTATAAGGGGAGTGGGCACAGTTTTCAGCCTTGAACTTTTGTTGCATGGCTCACGTCTGAATGCAATTAATAATTGGCACTTGTGGCAAGGTTGAAAATGATCCATCAAACTCTATGCACTGCTCTTCCTCTCCTTCTCTCTTTGCCTGTGGTAAAGGTTAATGATGGTTACGTCTTTCGAAATATGTCTGACGAGTTGTCTCGTGAATTTTTAAGTGTGTAAACTGCAATGGAATTATATTATATCTGACTTTATAATATTCTTCTTCTTTTTTTGCGTCCCGTTTTTCTAAAGGAAAATATCGAATAAATGGAGTGAAAAGTAAAATTGGATTGTGTGTATATATATATATATGTCTCGACATGCATTTGATAGGTGACAACTCAATAAGACACATTGTGATAGCCCCGTGACGTCACGGAATAGGGAGAGTTGAGAGCGAACGAGACATTCTTGTCACATGTCACGTGGCGTCTGTGTGACCACTTCATTCCCCTTGTTCTCTATGACGAGTCGAGCTGTCAAGGGGTTTGCAACCCCGTCAAGGTTCGGTTGGGTGGGTGAGCGAGTGGACTCTCGTTATAACGACCGCTACCGTTTGTTATGACGTCGATTTGAGGATGCACCTGCCATTTTGTCGGAAATTTGCCAGGTGCAAGGAATATTTGAGGTTCGATGAACCTGTCATTGAGCTGCGGTTGATGTAAGATGGATTTGTCTCGACGTGCATTCATTTCAGAAATAAAAGGTGAGGGTGGAAGAAGTGGGAAGTAGTAAATGGAAATGTTGGTCGTGTGAATTGAAAATGCGATATCTCTGAGGAAACAAGGCCGGCGTTCCCCTCGAGTGGAATTGCGTCGTCAGCCCGTGGGAAAAGGCGAGATTCCTTTTGCTTATGTGCAACTAAGTGTTGCTTAAAGAGTTTTTCCCTTCGTCTTCTTTTTCCCCCTTCAACCTTTTCCTTCCTTCCTTTAACTGAGGCCGTGTTGTTATAAAGAAGCGACGCCACGAACCTTTAAAAGACTCGCATTTTTACCACTTCAAGATGCCAATCAAAAATGAAGGAGTAGAAAAAGTGACCCTGTCAAGCAGCAGCTCTAGCCTCGTCTCCACGGTCCCGGTGGAATTCATCCGGTGCTCGCGCGCGAGATGGATTGGCAGGATGTTGAGTTACCCATGGCAACCGATGATTGGGACATGCCTTACATCCATTTCAATATCACGGGGGCAGAAAAATAGCTTGTAAATAAGTTGGTTTCGGGAATAAAAGGACCCGTTTAACCCTTTTATCCCCCCGAAAAAATCGCACCTCGACGGGAGGCTAGAGCCAGCGCGATGGCCGCCCGTCAATCGAGCTGTCACGCGCCACAATCACCACGTCAGCCGCGGTTGCCCGGCAACCACTCGGCGGCAAGCCCATTATTTTGGCGACGAGTCCTTTGGAGCTTTGAGGGTGAGAACAAAAGCGATCGGCTTGGATGGAGCTATGAAGTCCATCTAATTTCATTGAAGTCTCTGGGCGGAGAAGACATGTTGAGGGGGTCTGTCCAACTAAACACGCATGACTCAATGTGGAGGACTTGTCATTTTCCCTCTTCACATCTTGCCACCCTTCCGCTCTTAAAAAAATAAATAAATGATTGACAGCTCTTTTGACCTGTTTTCAAGACCCGTCTACAGAGGGGGCGATTGATAGTATTAGAATGCAAACAAAAAAGAAAAAAAAATGTTTTTTTTTTCCGAATTTGTTTTTAATTTTGGTTGTGCCCTTTCCTATTTATTTAAATACAACTGGTTTAAGGTTATGCTGGACGTGAATATCACCTTGAGTTCTCCTTGAAATTCCCCTCAGTTTGATGAGATGCAAATGATGAGAGGTTTAATTTTGCCTCGCAGTGGTCTGTTTTCTAATTTGGGGACATGTGCGATTGCGTTTTTTTTTAGCAATTTCTTTGGTCCTGCACCGGTGAAGGGCCATCAGGGCGAATTTCACGGGCCTCGTGTCAGACACGTCAGATATTGTGTTGTCGTGCCAGACGGTGGCAATGGCGATTTTTGTGTGTGTGCATAGGTCCAAGCAAGCGGAGAAAAGTTGACATTAATCCTTCTCAAGGATGAGAGAGAGAAAGAAGAAAAAGACACATCGTCTTGATTCGTATGCAGATGCATCAGTGCACTACTCTTTTCTCTTTTCCTTTCTACTTCGTCCGACTTGTCCGCTTATGAGATGCTAATTACCACTTCGGTCAAGTCTTTTACCACTTTTTTATTTTGCTGTCTCTCTTTCTCTCCTGAGAATGCAAGCGCATTGTCTCGTGAAGAAGAAGCGCATTAAAATTGCAAAGAAAATTAGTAATTTACATTTTTCTCGACTAACTTCTTTTCCCCTGTTGTTTCCCCCGTCGTCCACCGTGTCTCTTTGTTTATTACCAAGTTCATTAAAAATTCGGCATTATAGAAGATTAAGAAATTTTTAATTTTTATATTTTTTTTCCAATTCTTGTAAATTTATTACTTTTTAAATTTTTTTCCGGGGGAGAAATGTTTGTATCAACTTTTAGGCTTTTTATTTAAATTTCCGGTAAATTTTTCTTCGCTAAAAGATTTTTTTTTTTTTAAATTTTAATTTTCATTTATTTCCTCCAGAGGGAGCAGAGCAATTTAGTTGAGTGAAAGAAGTCACATTGAAACTATTTTATGGATTTTTATTAATTGTGAACAAAGGGTGTGGTGCCGATGCTCTACTTGTTTTCGTGATGGATAGATACATGTTAAAACGTGACACTTATCATGTGACTCATCAAGCAGAGATGAGTCAGTCATTCAGTCTATTTCCTGTTTACACACTATGCAACTAAAATCTGAAATCCAACCCTTTTTTACGAGTTAAATATGTAAATAAGTAATCAGAATTTCTAGTTTTTTGAACCCGAAATTTATTTATTTTAATTTTTTCTCGTTCGTTGAAATGATTAACCGAAAAAGATTTGGCGTGATTGACAATACTTTGCCATCTTTAAAATTAAAAAAAAAATGATGGGGTAGTTTTTGGTTAGGGAGTAGAGGTTTAATTTCCATGAGATGGATGGTTTTCCACATTGCCTATCTTTCCCGGAGGTATTATTTCTTGAGGAAAAACGGGCCAGATTTTTGCATACATGAGCAAAAATTTTCTCCCTAAATTGGAGAACATTGGGTCCATAAATTTTATCAGGGGGAAGAATGCAAGGGAGAAAGAGAGTAGAGTTTTGGTTCTGAGCCTCATCACACAGCAGCGCACTCTGTGGCTCGTTAATGAAGAAGCTTCGCCAGCAATTCTTTCTTTTCTCGATTTGCCTGCTCCCCTCCTTGCTTTTCATATACTTGTCGTGTCCACTCCAACTCGCCATATTGGAGTGTTAATATTTTCTCGCAACGAGTTTTAATGAATTTGGCCAAGTGGGTTGCAGGACACTGCGGTCTCACCTTCTCTCTTCACCTATGGAACATCGCTGACCACCTTCGCTCGCAATCTCTCGAGATTTGTTCGGAGCAGGTGATCTCCGAGGGCTGTTTGTCTATTAACCCTATCGGAACACGTTGAGAAATGAACCTCTTGATGTTAACTGTCAACACGGCTAAAGGCGAGGGTGTTGACATAACCCTTTGTATCCCGTGTAGCTCGTGCAACGCCATAGTGACGGTTGCACTTGGCATTTTAATTGCATTCATACATTTTAATGTTTTCTCCAATCCTTCACTAACTATTTTGTAAACATTAATTAACCAAGTGGGATGGCGTTCGTGTCATCCGACCAATCCCCTCTTTCCTCTTTTCAAAGCAAGATTTGAAGAGGTAATTAGTTATAATTTCCGGTGAGTATCTATTTTTCCACTGCGTTAAGTTCAGGTATTCAAGAAGAGCTCTCGAGAATGCGTTCATTTCTTGTTAAGACAGGAAATGAATGCGAACGAAGCACACACCCGCAAACCACTATAACTCTGTCTCCATTTTAAATACATTTTTAAAAATGAGAAGAAAAATCGCTAGAAATAAATTATTAATATATAGAAAAACTTGCAGGATTAATACATTAAGAGCAAATTAAGAAAGTCTCGTGTTGTTTGGTTGTTGAACCATAATTGTCATTATAAATGACGTTTGAACTTGAGAAAAATTTTTTTTTCGGCATGACAGTTTAGAGATCTGTTTGAATAATTTATGACGGTTGCATTCCTTGGGCTAGTTTATGTTTTATAGTCGTATCAAGATTCTGCCTTCTCTCATTTCTAATTTGTAATTTGGAAAGAAGGAGCAGTTAAAATGGTGAATGCAAAGTTAATTGGCCTTTAATCAACTAAGAGTTCTTCATTTACAATACGAGCGAAAAGAAATGTAAGAACAGGCAAACAGGAATTTTTTTTAAAAAAATGAAAATGAATAAATAAAACAAAAATGGCCTCTGGTAATCGTTCGAAAAACCAGTTTATGCACTCCGATTCTCTTTTATTTTTAATTCAATTCTTACTTAAAAAGAAAACTTTTCCAGCCGACGAAAACTGGCCAATTTCTCTCGTACAAATCACTTTAGGTTATTCAGTTGTGATTCGAGCGAGGGCGAGATGGGACTTTCATCCTTTGCTAAGACACTCAGGGACCCTGGTCGTGAGTGGACTCGTCTCAGTGATCCCCTTAACATGACTAAATCTCCTCTCCCTCCCCTCGTCCCTTTATTGCGGATCAGAGTCGTCTTTGTGTTTAGAGCAGCAGCAGAGATGCCGAGAATGGAAGTAGGGTGCAGGGATGTATGGGTGGAGACGGGAAGTGACGGCTTTCGATCCGTGCCTAAGCTCAGGCACCATCGGACGAGGCGCTAGATGGACGCAACTACTGCCTTTTCTTATACTAGTTCCTCCTCGTCTCTTCTTTCTTTCTACCCTCCTGATTATCAGCTTTGATTAGAATTTATAAGCCAATAATAGGCTTAGTCTCCCTTGAGAGAGCCGGCCAATTGTCTGTCTGTCATCTAGAAACCCACCGAGAAAGTGTAATAGAGTTATCGGATAGAAGTTTAGTGCGGGAAATAATTTGTATTCGAGAGCGAGGTTATTTTTTCACATTACGGTTTGTTTGACCGGAAGTAATCACGGTTTTAAATAAATGGGTTAATTATTTGATTTCCAGTCAGTTTGAACTGCTTTGTCGGTGAGAAAAATACGAGGTTTTCTTCCTTTTAAAGCTTGCAGGAGCGAGTTGAATCGAATAATCCCAGCCAAGCGGAACAAACACACGGAGACTTGAACTTGTCCCAAAGATAGAGTTTGTTAGAGAGCGAAGTGTGACTTGTTACAAATCCCCTCGGGTTCACTCTTTGCTTTTATGAAAAGGACAAACATTTTATATCCATCGTCTTGTTTTAGCGTATATTTATACTCGTTGATAATATATTTATTTCCTTTTCCTCTTCCTCTTTCTCGATTGTTTTCCACAAAACCAAAGAAAGAGAAGGATAGGTATATTTCCCCCTTTCTTACTTCCCATATTTTTTTATCCTATTTCCTGTTTGCCACTCTTCATTCTATTTACTCGGTATTGACGTGAAGTATCTCGCTTCATAATGACGTGATAGCTGCGGCTATGTGTTGGGGCAATAGCTACGAAAAGTCACACCCAGTAATCCTTATGTCATTCTTGGAGATTGGTTCGGCCGCCTCCAACTGAGATGGCATTGCACATTTATTTTTTTTTATTTATTTTTTTTTTACGTTTATATTTTTTCTCTTTCTTTGATCATCATCATCACCATCCTTGTTTTGTCTGCTGTTTTCTTGTTCCCAACCCCCACACACCTCCCCTCTTCCCATCCCATCTCTATCTCAGTTTGAGAAACTCTTTTCTGCTCCTCCCAATCAAACTTTGTTGGGTCGTTTTGGGAGAGAAAAAGCTTGCAATTGCTTGAGCAACTGTATAAAAAGCAAACGCGCCGACCACAGGATGAGGGGTGGGTTGCGAGAGAGGTAGGGCATCCAATGTCAAGTGGTCATGCTGCTCCAGGGGTGGATGGAGGTAGGGTGGCAAATCAATACTGCAAGAGGGTTGGGTAGGGTGGAGAAACGATGGCCGAGGTCTGAACCTCCTCTTGACCACTCAGCACAAGTCGTTTTTAGAGAGTAGCTGATGTGAGAGAGCTGTTTCAACTGGACAAGATCAGTTCAACTGGTACACACTCAGCTCCTCGATCCCCCCCCTCCCCACTGCCCACACCTACACAAGTTTGTTATATAGTTTGATCGTAATGGCTGCTGAATCCAGCTTGTATCAAGTTTCCGGACCCGGCTAAAGAATGATTAATCATTTTACGACTGAGGCGAATTTATAGATGATTTCCAATTGTTTTATCATTAATTTCTTTTAAATTGTGGAATTGGGATCAGTAATGAGGTGAATTTAGTTGGCAAGTTGAAATCAATAGCTTTCGGACAGCTGTCCACTTAGATTGTTCGCACTGGGGGAGTTTTCATGTTTGATTTCATTCGACAGATGAGGATAGACCTCGAGGCATTGTGGGTACCATGGTCATCCTTGAAGCTCGTTGTTGGCCGGCGCTTTTCTCTGATGATGAGATGTGTCAGTTTGATTAATTTTGACGTGACGAAACATTTTCACAATTTTATCGATTATTTCTCAGATTCAAATCTCAGTAGAAAACTAAAATAAACCATTATCAAGCCCAAATTTTATGTATTTGTTTATATTTTTTAAATTAATATTTGAATGATTGAATTGTTTTTATTTATTTTTAATTAACAGGGGACGATTCCGGTGAACCTTGCAAAGACGAAGACGGAGGCGACGATAACCTGGCCTCCAGTAGCCAGGGCAGTGAGTGCGATCCCGCAGAGGACGAAGGTGGGGGTGGTGAAGGAAGCATCAGTACGCGCAAGACGCCTAGCCCGCGTTCGACGTCGCGTGGCTCTGCCATGTCCGAGGAGCCGCGTATCTCGCCACTTATGAACGTAGGGGTGTCGTACGCGTCACCAGCACCATCACGCACTTCACCGATGTCACCACGAGCCTCGCCCATGCATTCGTCTAGGGGTTCGCCACTCATGCACGTGCTTCCGTCAAGTGAACTTCTACTCAAGACGAGTGTCATTGTTAATCACATTCAGGACGGAGCACACAGAATGCAGCTCAACGATCAGGACTGTCCGCTGGATTTTAGTGTCAAGAAAGGTTGTGATGAGCGAACCCTGGGCCGGTCGCTCGGAGTTCTGAATTTAAGCAAAGCTACAGATGGACTTATGCCGGTCTTGTCAGGTAACGACGATCGACCGTTAGATTTGTCGGTGCCTCGCAAAAGAAACTCAGATGCAATGACCCCAGACGGGCGCAAGACACCCAAAATGGACGGCACTGCACCTTTAAGTCCGTGGGGCGCACATTTCCCTTTCCGGTTCACGCCTTCATCATCACCAACGAGCTCGGTGGAAATTCCGCTGTGGAATGGCAAAGTGAAGAGCGAGCGAATTCAATCTTCATCAAATAATTCCTCAATGATGCATCATCACCATCACCACCATCATCAACACCAGTCTCAGGGTGGAAACAAGGCGCCCGTATCGCCCGAGCCGACAGCGACCAAAGCGTTGGAAAAAATGACAGAACTGATGCGCATGGGAGGTCAGGAATCGGAGGTTTATCATCGCATGTTGGGAGGAGGTGGACGACAAAGTGCGTGGCAAAGTCATTGGTTGAGCAAAGGAGCCGAACAAGCGAGGGACGTACTCAAGTGTGTGTGGTGCAAACAGTCATTCAAAAGTTTGGCTGAAATGACAGCACACATGAAAGAGGCGAGACATTGTGGGGTGAATGTGACTGGAACCAACGCATCAAATGCAGTGCCCGGTGTCAAAGGAGGTGGAAATGGTTCTGGTTCAACACCTATTGCTGTATCCTCAGCTCCTGCCGGTTCCTCTTCGTCGTCCGGGACGTCATCGACATCCGAAGAATTGAACATGCTCATTAAAGAGACTATGCCACTTCCTCGTAAACTGGTTCGTGGTCAAGACGTTTGGCTGGGCAAAGGTGCGGAACAGACCAAACAGATTTTGAAGTGTATGTGGTGCGGACAATCGTTTAAATCTCTGGCCGACATGACCACACACATGCAACAGACTCAGCATTATACAAACATAATCAGCCAGGAACAGATCATCTCGTGGAAGTCGCCCGAAGATAAGACGTCGGCTCAGTCTCACGTGAACGCGGTGCTTACGTGTAAGGTATGCGATCAGGCCTTTTCCAGTTTGAAGGAACTGAGCAATCACATGGTGAAGAATTCGCATTACAAAGAACACATTTTGAGGTCCATTACCGAGAGCGGGGGACGGAGAAGACAGACGAGGGAGAAGAGGAAGAAGTCGCTTCCAGTTCGAAAGTTATTGGAATTGGAACGCGCTCAACACGACGTGCAGAAGGGCGGCGGCTCTAATCACGAATCTGGACACAGAAAGTCAAACAAGGACGGCGCCACAGTCACATGTGAGAAATGTAACGAAAAAATCGAAACTGGAGTTTTTGTCGAGCACGTGAGACAATGTGTAGGAAATGGGAAATCGTCTAAGAATTTATTAAAATCTGCGCTCACGTCCAGCGAAAAAGAGGCCAAAGATGAAATCGGAGCGAGAAGTCAGGACGAACAATCCGACGGAGGAGGTGTTGGAGGAGGGAGTCGAGCTAATTCGGTCGATTCAAACCAACCTCGAACCACCGCAACATCTTCTTCAGGAAAAGGTGGACGTCGGTCTCGTGCATCCCCCGATTTGGAGTCGGAGGCACCGTCTGTGTTGAATGCCATCGAACGCTTGATCGAAAAGAGTTTTGACACGAGGACACGAAAGTCTGTGGTGACCACTTTAGGAGGCTCGTCGACCAACATCCTCAAAAGGCTGGGTGTTGAAGACAGTTCTCATTATACCAAACCATTGATAGACAATTCGTCGCCACTGCCGCACACCGGAACCAGAGAATTGTTATCACCGGTCAGACCTAGTTCAAAGGACACTGTAATGAGTGTAGATGGCAGTCTATCACGTAATAGCCCGAACCAAGAAAGGGCAGCGGGAGCGCAATCAACTTCTCCTGCTCCTTTAAATTCACCTGATGTCAGAGACACATCTTGCGTCGGAGGCAACTGCTGCTCGCCGGCACAATCTCGCAAAGAACGCGACTCGCCAGCAGTTTCATCTCCACGAGTCCGAGATCATTCACCTGCTCACAATTCAAAAAATACGACGAGAGCGACGCCCTCACCTAGGGACACCAATCAAACAGAAAACGAAGATGCAACTGAGATCTGTAAGCCAAAAAACTCGCCTCTCATTGAAACGAGAGACGCAGAGAGGAAGTCGCCTGCAAGCAGCATCAGCGGCAGTTCTATGTCCGAGGAACATTTGCCCACTGAAAAAGGGGAAGAGAAAAGCCCCAAAAGGGTCGGTTCGGTGTGTTCTCCGAGGGATTCTCCCGATTCTTTGGTGAGTCGCAGTCCGTGTACAAGTGAATGCTCATTCAGTCATACTAATAAGGAACGCGTTTATCCATGTCCTGAAGATTTGAGTGTCAAGTCGAGGGATTCGGACAAAGCGTCCACTCCATCACCCGTGAGTCCTGGTGCTGCTAGCAGTGGAAGTGGAGCACGGTTTTTTTCTGGTGGTCTCATGTCGTCGTCAACTTCTGGTGATCATCCGCTCAAAGAGTTGCAAAAACTGTTAGACAAAACCGATGCTCACATGACCAAAGCCAGCACTTCTACAGGATCGAGCGCGAGTGGGTCGACTGTTGTGACATCGGCGGGGTCTCACCATCAGGTGTCGCCGGGTGCCATTTTAGCATTCAGTTGGGCGTGCAACGATGCTGTAATGACGGATTCGATTATGAAGTGCGCCTACTGCGATACACCTTTTATCTCTAAGGGGGCCTACAGACATCATCTGTCCAAAATGCACTTCGTCAAAGATGGGGCCGTACCGGAAGGCTCTTCGACCAAGGTTTCGTCTCATAGTAAAAACGCTGCGAACAGCAGCAACAGCAATGGAAACAATAATAACCCCAATAATAACAGTAATAACACTGCTACTAATTACAACAAATCAACGTCGAGTTCACTTAAGACTAACAACAATAACAACAACTTTGATGAAAGTCCAACGTCCAAATTTCTCAAATATACAGAGTTAGCGAAACAACTGTCCAGTAAATACGTGTAATGACGGGTTCAGGTGATCGCTTATACAACCGCACCCATCCATTTCCCCATTTCTCCCTCAGGGATGTGCGGTACAGTGAGTCCAGTGACGCCCCTTGTGCACGATTTGAGAATAAAGGGTTTCAAAGAGTTCAATTTAATGCACCCCATTTCTTCATTATGTGAAATAAAATTGCTTCAAAGGCCAATTTGATTATCATCCATCCCACCAATCTCCTATTCCTCCATTAAGGAAAATTTGGCTTTATTAACTTAACATTATTTTTTTGCTACTTGCTTTTTTTAAAAAAAATTATTTATTTCTATTTTATTAATTATTAATTTGTATTTTTATATATTTTTTTTTAACTTAACGGCTTGATGCACTTAAACTTCTAGTCGACAATTTAATGTTTAAAATACTGGTGAAAAAGGTAATTTTCAAGGGGGTCTTAGGAAAATTGGAACCCAGGGAAGTTGTCAGGGAATTAGTCGAGGGATAGATATTTTTGTTGCATTATTTTATTCTCTCTACCTTTTGCCCAAAGCAAAGAACCAATCAATGGCCACTTAGTTTGGTGTGAGAGGTATCAATTATATCGAACTATATACAAACGCCCAAATTTTGTCTCAAAATTTTTTTATAATAAGTGATTATTAATCTTCTGCTCTTGGTTGTTATTATAGTCTGTATATATTGTGCATAACTAATGAATGTGTGATCTGGTGACGGTTATTATAATAATTAATTAATAATAATAATAATTATATAATATATAGTTAATTTAAAAATGATGATGAAAATTTCTCAATATACCAAGCAATTTTTCTTCTCTAAATTTTGAAAATACAATTTTGAGAGATTGGAGATGTAACAAAATTCAGATTAGTTTTGATTTTTATTTATAAAGAAAAATCAAATCTCTCATGAATCTGATGTAAAAAATTTATATCAATACATCACCCTCTGTATACTGGCTTCCACTTTTTTTTCTTTTTTTTTTAAAGTTTTTTTTTTTTAAATTATTATTTTTTTTTATCCCGTAGAACTTTCTTAAAACTCGATTTTCAACTTTCAATCATCTCGCTTCAACCACATTCTCACATTTTTCTGGTTTTGTTGATTTTTTTCTTTTAATTTAACGTTTCCTATGCTGCCTGTAATATGGCTTTAAAAGGTTTTGCTTTATTTTATTAAACGATCTTAATCTGTATTGAGTTTTGAATCTCAAAATACAGGTTTATTTTACGAAATGGAAATTTGAAGAAAAATGAATTTTGAGTTGTTAAAATGCTCAAAAATGTTTTCTTTGTACCTGGATTTTTATTATTTAATTTTTTTTTTGTTGCATAAAATGTACTTATAATTATAAAAAATTGTTTTTTATTATTTATAAATTTTCTTGTAGGTTTTATTTTATTTGAATCTTCATATAACATTTCATTTATTATTGTGATAAATCTGCAATTTTGTTATTGCAAATATATTATCATACATCTGTAAAGAGTTCTTTTCTTTAATTTTTTTTTGAAAACTTTGGTTTTTTTTTTTTAAAGTTTTTCCTTAATAATTTTTTGTTATAACGAATTTGAAAGTCTGGTATTTTTCACTTAATGATTTCAAGATAAATGTAAATAAAGTGTCTGTAATTTAATAATTGATGAAAAAAACAAAGAAATGATTTTTGTTTTATTATTTTCCTTTTTTTATTTATAACTAACATTTTATACTAAATTACAAATATCGGAAATTATAATATTTTCATAACATCATTTGAATATTTAAATTATGCAACGAACCGAAGATTTTCCAATTAAACGGTAAGAAAATTATTTTTATTTCTTTCAATTAATGTAAGCGATTTACTTCATTATTTCAGTATTGCTTGTAATTAAATGCCTTCTCTCATTTTTCATTGAATTAATATAAATTTAATTTAACCGAGAAAATATGATCCTTCTAGGTGCATCGTCGCATTATATCCGAAGATGGATGTGCTTTCCTGTGCCGAAATGCTTCTAAGCTAAGAAAACGTCTCAGAATAACCATATCAGTGCCTCCATCAACATTTCAGGTAAGAAAGAAAGAAAAAAAACATTTCTTTTATTAACTTTTGATTGTATCAGTATATTGTGTGACGGGTTTCTTTATCCGCCATTTTCTTTGATGGCTGCTCGTCTTCTTCACCTTTAGGGATAATTAGTATCCGTGCGCGGTGCTCATCACATGACACTCGCCTTGGGGGAGGGCGACGTGGACACTAGAAATCGATCGCTGCTTACTACTTGCAAGCGAATAATCGATTATTTTATTGTCAATCAATCAAACAGTGTCTACTTAAGAAATTTCCAGACTTAATTTAGTTGATGTATTGTTTACGATCAATAATTTAATGTTGAAAACAATTCCGGCCGATATATATTATCGCACCTGTTCCCTTAGATTCATTTCGGTATTGACGAACCGAATAGTTTATCCGGTTTCCTTTTCGCCATGTCTGATGTGCACCAGATGTGAACCCCGGCTGACGTTGCCAGGGCAACGGAGATGAGGAGCTCCACATGCCGGCAGCTGTCAATCTTGCTGTCAGGTCGGGGGATGCGTGGGCGACGCTCTGCATGCTGCTGCTGCCCTGGTGTCTGCCGGCGGCTGTCTATTGACGGAACGTGCTCGCGTTTGAGCATCGCGTCTCCTGACTAATGCGGACGTGAGGGAATTAGTGACACGTCTATTTGGTCTAACCCTTTTGCTCGTAGGGCGTTTACAGTTTCATTTGGACGAGTAGTGCGACCTAGTGAGTCTGCGAGTCTCGATGCGGGGCAAAATCGAAGTTGGTTCTCGTCACGTGTTGAAGGTCGACAAAGAAAAAGTATTTGATTTTATTAGAGGTCAACGAGGTGGCTGTAGACTCGGATCGATAGCGCTGCCGGATCAGGGAGGAAATATCTTTAATAAGCGACACCCAATGTTTTTATTAAATGAAACCGGGGTTGAAATTAGTGACTCGGATTTTATTAAAGAAAGATATGTTTTTGCAAATGGACTCGTTTCCCGCTTTCCTTGTCGGCGCTCCATTAAGCCGGACAACGAGTGAAACAGTAAAAAGAAACCCCAGAGACTATAGGCATATATAAAGATGGCTGAGGTAGGGTTTTATTGAGGGGTGGATTCATTTAACAAGTTAGTGAGGCCGGCGTATTAATCTCGACCAAGTCAGCACTCTATGGATGATGTGAAATGCTTGCACCAGCAACTGCCTACTGCTGCCTTTTTCGTCTGTTCTTCGCTTAAACGTCGTCAAGGGGTGATGGATGGGGATTCTCATTTGAGAAAGAAGGATAAAGGGGTTTTGGGAGTTTGAACTCCTTTTCTTCTCCGTCCCCATATTCCATCCTTTCTCTGTGTTACTTTACTCTCTATCTGTCGTCATAAAGTCGTCTCTTTTCCCCCGCTTTTTTCTCTTGATAAGGTTTTGATGCATATTTTTTTCTTTTTTTTTTTTTAGATGGTGGGAGGTTATGAAATGATGGGAATGGCTCTGGCGTTGTGTTCATTTGGCCTGAATCTCGTATAGTGAGCTCGTTTGTATGCAATCTAGCGTGTGTGGAGCTGTGTGTATGGTGATATATAGAAGCCATTAGTGATTTATAGTAGGGTGACACGGATGGAAACTGTTCTTAAACGTGTAATTGAAAATTGATTTATAGAGACAGTGAAATCAGATATATGCACTGGTAGAAAGACGGAAAATAAAAAAAAAAAATAAAAATAAAAATATAAAAAAAAGATTCTAAACTCGCTCGCAACTTAAAAAAGCAGTTCTCACGTTGCTTGATAAACGATATAGAAAACTAGAATGGTTGGCGGTTGTGTACATTATAGGTGAGGTTGTTGTAAACGAATAGTCTTTTCGCGAAATTTGAAAATTTTAAAAGCAAAATTGACTCCCGAGACACAACTTAATTGAGGGGGAAGGAAGGAAAAAAAAAGAAAAAAAGAAGAAAATGACTGCGCAGGCGCAATGGTGATGAGTAGTTGAGACGCGAGCTGTGGCGTATCAAGCGGGGGCGTTTCTCATGGGAATGGGCCCGAAGGCGCGGCGCTCGCTCAATTAACACGTCAACCATGGCACCTGACGAGAGGTTAGCGAAAGACGGCGACGATTCGCGCCGTGGAAAAAAAAGATTTTGGAAATGACGCAATTTGTATATTTCTATTTGCTTGTTATCTTGCGTTAATTGAAACAGGTGGAAAAATTGCTGGCCGGTTGGATTTTTCTTACACGGTCCATTTTCTCGCCCTATTTCATATACATGCAAAGAGAAGTTGATGATGCGCGTTGGAATGCAAATGCCCCGGCTCGGCATTTGGGTGAAATTGAACTTCATTTATTCATTTCCTCCGTCGGCCGTCAGTGGCGCTCGTTTTATCTGCATTGGCCCTCCCTCTCCACCTCGTCTTCCTCTCGGCTAATATGGACGTAAATTAGCCAAGCTGTCAAAATAAATGCTTATTGCATCGAGAGCTCGATGTATAAATCACGCGCACGCGCAGCACAGATCGTGTGCGCAGCTTCTTCACGAGCCAAACATCACGGGACACAAGTTTATTTCTCACTCGAGATGATGTCATTACCAAAAAAATTTTTTTACTAAAATAATTCGATTTTCAATTGGCTTTTTCCGTTTGATTGATGCCTTGCAAATTTAAAGTTCGAAATTCCTTTGAAAGACGAATTTTCAAAAAAAAGCGTCAATTACGGATTCAAAGAGTTGACGTCCTCATTGGCTGACCTTGATCCATGCGTGGGAGTGCGGGTGAAAAAGGAAACAACACAGAGAGCTGGCCCAGTCATCCAATGGTTTTTCTGCTTGGAAACAATACGCTCAATGGCTGACAAGTTTCAGCAATGGGCCGTTAGAGTCTGCTCCTGCCATTACTCTCGTCAACCCCTCTCTACCACTCACCCTGTTTCTTTCTCTCCCTCCACCCCTCGTGGCTCCCATCCCCTCTTTGCAGGGCAATAGAAAGGAAAGAAGGACACTTTAGTTGTATGTGTTTCTTCAACCTCTTCACAACGTCCGATTGGTGAGGCTGTTGAATAAGCAGGAGTTAAGGGGACCGTTTTATCTGCTTGCGCGCATCCTTCGATCGCTAAGTGAAGGAAACTCGTGGTCACAAATTGTCCCTAAGTTTATTGCTATTAGTGATTATTTAATGTTCGAATCGATTTTTTCCCTTTCTTATAACAAGTGGACTGTAGAGAGGGAACGCGAGCGAGAGGAAATGGAACGGTTTGTTGTAGAAAGGTCGATCGACACGAATCGTATATCTATGAGCAATGGATTTGTAATAGACAAGTGAGACGTGTGACGAATTGCCTCGCTCCGAACGAGGGGGCTTGGGAATAGGACTGGCGAAATGATCAGTCGTAAATTTGGTGAGAGATGGGGAAAAGCCAAGCATTTTGCAAGCTATGCAAATAAAATAAAAGGTTAATTGAATTTAGTAGAATTTTGTTTTTTCTCTCCGAGAACTATTGTAAAGGTGTGAGGTAATAGGTGCGGTGTTTGTTAGAGGTTTTGATTAAAGATAGGGAAAAGGGAAGAGTCTGTTGACCTCATGGCTCGGTTTGTATGTCGCTTGCCTCTTGTTAATTTGTCACTGCGTTTCCGCCGCAAGCAGGCGCGATGTCAGGGGTAGGAGGCGCGAGTCTTGCTACCCTTCTCCCCCTAGTATCCGCCATTCACGGCCCGATGGTGGCGAATTTAGCTGTCGTTAATTGTCGTCTTTGGGCAAACAGCTCTGGCTGCCGCCTCATTACGCTGTTTATGATTCCATCATAATATTTCAAATGGGCAAGCTTTGCTGGTGTCGTTTGAGATTCCGAAACCGTTAGACATTCTTGGGTTCCACGAGTAAGCACACACATACAGCAGCTGCTAAGTCCGTGTGTGGCCGCCCGTTCCTTGCAATTGGACATGGAACACTTCAGGCCACGGCTCGGTGGCTTTTATTTGCTAAATGTCAGTAAATCTTGGCCGTGCGCTTTGCTGCAATTATTGATTTGCCAAAGAGCGAGTAAGAGGAGCGAGTCTTGTAGATGTACGTTGGTAATTAGTGCGTGAATCTATTGGAATCTTTTTCACGTCATCTGGAGAAAGTTAATGTAAATTTGTAACACCTGGTTAAAAGATGACAAGTTCAGAAACAGGACATTTGATAATTACGTGAGAGTGAGATTTGGGCGTGGCTTAGCTGCACCTGTCGCCTCAGTCTTTGCAAATGTCGAAAACGTTACGCAAACAGGAAATCCCCGCCGACGATTATTGTTTATTCTCACACGTCTGCAATGCAGCTTCTTGTCAAAATGCTGCACTCGCTTTGTATCGATATTGTATAATGATGGACAAGTTGTTCTTTTAGAGGGGAAAAAATAAAGAAGGAAAAAAAATGTTTCAGGGTGCAGGAGCAAACTGCTGTGAGCCAACTGTCTCCAGAATTACAAGAAAATTCAATCAGGGCTCCCGTAATTCACAGGCCAGACAGCTTTAATGTGCACTGGGTGTATGTGTGTGTGTGTGTGTGGACCTTGGTCTCTGGATGAACAGCCCACTCATAAGAAGGAGGGAGAAAACAAGAAAACTTTTGTGATCCAACGATTGTGATCATAAATTGCCTTTTTTCGAAAGAAAAAAAAGTTCCTTTTATTAGTCCTTCCTATCTACGCGCAACACACAGAAACCTCACGTATAATCGCAATGTGTACGTAGTCCGACGGAAATTAGTTGAGTGTAGGAGACTTTTGTGTTTTCCAACCGAAAGGAACAAAAACACTCGTATTTTAAAATCGATTTAAGAATTACAGTTACAAATGGAAATGAAATGAAAAATTATAATTAAAATCTTTACATTTAAATCACATAAAAAAAAACACATTTTAATTCGAATAATTTTTAATTATTTAAAAGTAGTTGTAAAATCGATTAAGTCTCTTTCCAAAATTATTCTGCTTGTTTTTTTAAGTTTTATTACAGTATTTCTTTGTTTTTGCAAACTGTTTGTTTATTTTGATGAATTTGTTATTGACGAGACTCGAAGCAAATTTTTTCCCCATTGATTGGAAACAAATAATCTGGTGAATGCTAGCTGGAATTGCCCTGACTGTTTCATCTTGGCACGAGTTTTCTTTGGGTGATGTGGGTGAACTTGTCATATCGCTGACTGTAAGGGAGAAGAAGGAGGGGGTAGTTTGCGGTACGATGATAGGGACGGGAGGCGTTTGAGACTTTGCCAAATAGCTACTACTATGGTGGTTTTCAACTTAAGGCTTTTGATCAGTCTAATGATGTGATGATGCAGTTGGAAAGGAGTAATTTTTTTCCTGCTTGGGTACGCTGAATTTGAGTTGAATACAGGGCAAAATAAATGGGGGAAAATACCGTTTCAACTTTCATTTTTCCTCAAAACTTTGATTTTGATTTCGTTTCCACGAACCTTCACCTTAGCGTCACACTGCAATGCAGAAGGCGCGCGATAATTGACCATAGGTCAGTTTTGCGCGGTTTCACGTGGTCTCGCTTGTCTTCAAGTGGTAGTCATCATCGCATGGATGTGTCTGTTGAGGCAACACAGAGCGGATATTTTGCGCACCAGATGTCGCCCTAATTAATGTCCACTGCCACTCAACTACTGATCAAATACGCCAAGAATTTGTTTACTGGCATCTTAACTGGCTCATTTTAAATTCAAGAATTAATTTTTACTTTTTTTAAAAATTTATATTTTCTGTTTTATTTAGGGGACGTTTTTACTTTAATGTTTT
This sequence comes from Stenotaenia linearis, assembly GCA_034700445.1. Classification (NCBI taxonomy): domain Eukaryota; kingdom Metazoa; phylum Arthropoda; class Chilopoda; order Geophilomorpha; family Geophilidae; genus Stenotaenia; species Stenotaenia linearis. Next base: position 19,354 of record JAQIXT010000032.1, on the reverse strand, counting down.
TTTTTCTGGGATTTAGATGTGCGAGGTCCGCGACCCCTCTTTGATTTCTCCCATCCATCAGTCAGTTTGTCGTCCTATATCGCCTGCTTGTTGATGGTCTATGGGAAATCCATGTCCAGCCGAGTAGGAGGAGGTTGAGTGACCAAGTTTATGGTACCGCATGGATCAAGGGGTCATCTTGGGCTCTTAGATTGTTGCGTTGGGCCCAGCAACACCAAGGCGATTAATTCTGGTGCTGGCCGATCCGTGGCGCCTCTGACAGGCTCGCGAACAGACCGTAAATCGCGTGTCCACACCTCCAGCCTTCGTGTCCAGTGACGGAAACGTTTGCACGCGCCCGTCTAAAATAATGCCTTCGCCGCGTTCGACAAGCAACGCTGCTTGCGATGGGTTTGGCTATTTATGGGGGTTTGCGCGCCAACTTGTGGCCTCTAGGGCTAACCCCTCAGTCTTGGCAAGACGCGTGGTGAACGCCATCGTTTATTTCATGGGATCGTCTTGCAACGCCCACCTCACCGGACAGTGGTCAACAAGAAGAGAAAATTGATCGCTTTTATCGCGGCCCTGATTTAAAACAACAGCAATAAAATAGGAAAAGTGATTAGCATCTCGTGATTTACCAACTTCCCGCTTTTTCTCTCGTTTCTATGGTACCCCGTGAATTAATGAAGTGTGATTTAAATGGTCAAGTTCGCGGCCTTTTGCTCGACATACTGTTAGCCATATAAACTTTTTTTTTATACAACCCCGTTACCCCCTTTTCCTTGGCCTCCTTCTAGTTTTCTTATCTTAAAACTGTTGGCGCTTTGTAACCTCCGTTGTCACTAGCATTCGCTAATTGTTTCGACGCCAACCGAGCCGCTGATAAGAGAAAAGAAGGGAAATGGTTGCACCATTAAAGATGGCGTACCGAATAATTGGTCCTGTTTGATGCGTCGGACACCGATCGAATGTTTGTAAACCTCAAAGGAACGCGTTGCATCATTTTAAAGGAACGTGAAAACATTGATCGGATCGCGGAGTAAGGTGGGAGACGTGTGTCATGTCCACTTGTGCGAATATTTTTCACAAGCAAATTTTTCTCCTCTTTTCTTGACATTTGTTGATTATGTCACACACGAGGCCTAAGTGTGACGTGTTTCTGACCAAGGCATCCATTCCCATTTGACCATGTCCCTTCCGAGATAGGATGAAGAATGAAGTCTTTCTACTATCGAATGAGATGAAGTGCCCTCTTTGATGCCCCATGGGGTTTTGGCTTGTCTTTCTCCTCTACTTTTTTTCTTCCTTTTTTCCCCTTTTTATATATTTTTTCCCCTCTCTGTTCCTCTGCGTCTCTGTTGAATGGGTAAGGTGCGATTGACAAGTAGACAGTCGTTCGGTGAAAAGTGAAGTCGCTCGAGTCTGTTCGGCTGCTGTCAGGTGGCTGCCCTCAATTCTGCACTGCCCACAGTCGTTGCGTTTGTCAGATTCCTGTCAGCACCAATTTATTCCTCACGAGATTGTTTTTTCAAATTTTTATTTTTATTTTTTATCGACAGTACTTTCGTTAGAAGTAAAAGTTTAGTATTTCTGAGTTGCTTGTATTTTCTTTCGCACGTCGTTATAAGAGGTCGGATTTTGAACCGAGGGAGAAAAGTGGGATCAGTAACGTCCACTAAATACATCATAAATTTTCATTATAAAGTCGTGAGATCTTTTTGACATTGACAGGGCATTGTCCGATTTGATTGGGGGGTTCTTGTCGTCGTCATGACGACCGAAGGGAGCTGGGTGCCTCCTCATTAGAGACGAGCGTGGATGACAAAATGTCAGGTGATTGATCGGTGGCCGGAAAGAGCCAAGAGATGCCTTGTGGGAATTAGTGAGGGGGATAATGATGTCCATAAGGCCCAGGAATGTCGCTGACAGATTGACGGCTAAGGCACGTCGACCAGCGGTCAAAGTCCCGGGTCCACCTAATTAAGAGTTATCGTGTTAAATTCGTGAAGATGAGAAATGGCGTCAAAAGCGCACTGGTCATTTGTTATTTGGCAGTGTCCTTTTGCTGTCACTTTAACCGACCGACTAATTCGACGATGACCAATTCACGTTAAGGTGACCACTAGTGGAAAAATTGAGTTTCACAGCGCGCGCTTGAAGTTATGGCTCCTTGCAGTGGCGTCCGTTGGCGCGTAAATTGTTTTAACTCCCGCTTGTGGAGCCCTTTTGCCAGCCAAGTTGACAGTGAAAGGGCCGTTCATCAGTCGGATAAAGTGGAAATAGTTTGAGAGAAGACAATTTCAACATTAAGCTTTAAAAAAAGAATGAAATGCCGGGGGTGGATGGGATGTTTGATGTTGCAGGTGCGGGGTGAGAATCCAGTTGATGGAAGGGTGGCAATGTTGGCGGCCCGCTTTCGACCAATTCGAGTCAATTGCTTCTCGCCTGATGTCCATTTCCATTTTACGATTCTTCATCTGAGACGCGGTCGGAACTCGCAGCCTTTCTCCGAGGCAGGAGATGAGGCGCGTCTTACCACCATGCGATTCACCACTCTCTTTACAACGAAACGCGTCGAGAATCTGTAAGCAGAAGGCGCTTATTTTGACCACAACACCGCCTTTTGCTTACACTCGAAAGGGTTAAAGACGAGTTTAAATCGATCGATGTTTTGCAAGTTGGTGTGACGACCTATTGAAGTGACGGGTCGAGATGGTGTTGTATAGAGGGCGCTTTCCTATTTACGGCCCGCGTCCACCATCAGATAGATGATTGGATCTTGTGGTCAGTCGCCACTTTAATCAAGCAGAAGGTCGGTCCGGAGAGGGGGTGGGAGTAGAAGCCCAAATGGGAATTTATTGTATTTTAGCCATGTATTGTCCATGTTATTTCCTGGCCGAGGAACAAAGTATGTTGAGGCGTTTCGCATTATGTAAACGGTTCCTCCCCTCATTTCACCCTGCAACCGAAGGAAATAGCTGGGATTACGCGCTCCTCGTGCCTCAAATCTCGAACGGCGCGAGACAAGGGCCGAGAAGCGAGGCCACGGCCATCACCACGAGACCTCATCACCATCAGAAGCAAAAGTGATGATGCCCAAGGCAAAAGCAAAAGTCGTGAGGTGATGCTTTTTTCTCACTGTTTAAAGATGACTGCCAAATGCGAAAATGAAGTAATTTTTCTGATCCTTTGAAAAGGCCGAATATGTTTTAGTTGCAATTAAACTCTCCGTAGGGGGGATTAATAATTGGGAATTATTGCCATCGCTATTAATTGGTTATACCAAGAGATGGTTGGTTGTGAGAAAGAATGGTGGGAGGATGCAAGTCTGTGGAAATTGCTTTTATTCATGAACAATTTGTCAAGTCACACAAACTGCTTCACCCTTAACAGAGCTGTCAGATTGCACTAAGTTGGTAGGAGATTATATTATTTCTCTCTTTTCTCTTTGTTCCGAGACAAAAGCACATTGATGCCCGTGTCAGAACTCAAATTAAATGGGCAGACGCCTGCGTCTGCTGTTGCGCTACTGCATTGCTACTCTCTCTTCGTATTGTATCGAAAAGTTGAGCTCTGATGTGAACACAATAAGGGCCCGTGATAACGACAAAAGCCAATACCTTACTCTTGTTGTTTGGTGATAAAATCGAGTCATTTGTTGCTCTTAACTCTTTCATGCTTAGCTGTAACATGATGCTTGCTCACTGTTTATTTTCACATTTCATTTTTCCTCCTCTTTTGTTTTCTCTCTTATTTGCTCGAGGATTCATTACGTGCCGAGTGGTCATTGCGTGGGCGGATCGAGTTGTTGGCTTGGGCCGCCAGGCGACGCTCATTCATTTCCGGTCCACCTCTGGGACAGATTTGGCGCGAATTTCGGGTGTGGCATCATACGTCACACCTCTGATGGTCACCTCGGGGCAGCTCAACGAGCAAATCAAAAGGGAGCGTGAGCAAAAGCCGATGAAGATGGGTGAGTGGGATATTAAATCAATTTCAACATTTTTTTACCACTTTTTTTCTCTTACACACACATATATATAAATAAACTCAAATCTGTTTGCTGGGATTCTTTCACTTGTCAAGTTTTTAACCGCGACAAAACTGCAATTGCTTTTATAAACTTTTTTTTTATTTCCTGCTACAATGAAACTTATTTCTTTCTCTTTATATTTTTTCTTTGGCCTTTCGTGTTAAATTATAGCTAGGATAAAAAGAACATTGAGGTCAAGTAGAGTCCCTCTGAGTTACGAGGACTGTTGGTCGGGGGCCCGTTATTGAAACCTCCCACACCACCCTTGAATTGCGGTCATCTTCACTGAGCGATAGGCCTAATTCGCCTGACATTTACTATGTTAGAGACGTTCAATTTATCGGGAGACCGTGACTTATGATCGTCCGTGGACGTTGGTGTCCGGCTGTTAGCTTTCTCCGAGACAAATTTCATCCGCGGTTCGTCACCGTCCATTTCCCCGCTTTCTAACGGAAGAGAGCTTTTACCGTCTTTCACTCGCCTAGTATTGGATAAAACATAAATTAAACCAATTTTTTGGGGCAATAACGAAGAAGTTACAGTGATTTTTAATTTATATTTAAATTTTTTAAATAAATTTTGGGACGATTTTTCTTTTATTTTTGTTATTTTTAGACTTATTTATACCAAAATCAAACTGGGCCACTCTAAATGTGATCTCGCTCCATTTTCTGTTGTCCACTAGTCTGGGTGGATGAAACGGCTAAAAAAAAAAAGAAAAAAAAAAGATGATGTTAAGCCGCCATTTTCTCTCGCGGCTCCAAATCCAATCAGGGAATGCGTTAGAGCGGCTTCACTTTAAAGCTGTATCCAGAGTCAAGGGAAAAAATAAGTGTATCATTGGACTAGCTACTGTCCACTGAAAATGTCAATTCGTCATGAGTCTAGGGAAACGCGACAGGAACGACTTGCGTCTCTTCTTTTGATTCACCATTTAGACCTTGTTACTGCGCCCAGGTGTTCCTGCCACAGTTGTATCGAATCGATAGTACAGTTTGTTACAATGAGAGTAGTGAGGATTGAACGGATAGGAGAGGCATGGGGACTGTGGATTGTGATTGTAGTTGAGGGAGGTGCGGGGGTGGCAATCCTTTTAACCTGTTTATGTTGGCCTGGGCTTGATGGAAGAAGCGACTGTGGTGCTGGGCATTCTTTCAATCACACACCCGTCATTTCCTGTGGCTACTGTCGTCTCCTTGGAAACCTCATCTTGTCAAGGTGCAGTTGCCTTGGAAACGACGGACTTCAATCAAGCTAAGAGCAATCAGACCGTTGTCTGTTGATGCCGCCAAACGCAGCATTTTTCTTACCACCCGTTCTCTTGTCTGATCCTCTTGAAATCATTAAGAAACCAAATTTCCGTCCAAAATTTATTTATTTTTTCATTTCTTTTACAATGTTTAGAACATCTTAAATAATTAATTGCACTTTGAAATTTCGCGTGATTTATGTTGTTCTATATAATGCACTTGCGCGCGCACAAAATGTCGTTAATTTTAAGATTTCGATGCTCATTGTAATTATTATTTTTCCTTTGTGGTTCAAAGAGATAAGCATAAAGTGTTGACAGAAAAATTCTTCTTCATTTTTGATTTATTTATATCAGTTAAAAGTTGGGTAAATGAGTAAATTATTTGCTCGTTTTCTATTCCTTAATCTAGACTGCAAATGCAAGGGGCGAGTCATGGGTCGAGACACGGATATATTGACTCTGGCATAGGAAGATGGGAAAGAGAAGTAAGGGAGTCTCCCGAGGGTGGGTTGGCCAAAGTGGTGTGAAAGCGAGGTTTCCATTCTCCGTTGGAAAGCGGGCGCTTTGATTTAAGATGGGCCAGTTGACTGGTCGTAAAAATGGACGAGTAGGTTGGATGCTGTTTCTGTCACCCGTTTGTCTCTATGACAACAAGACGATCTCATGGGGTGAGCTGAAAATCTCCATGGAAACGGGATGGCGTTCAAGTTTGATGGACACAACCTGTCCTTGTCGGATCTCTACGGACCAGTAAAAGTGCGCCTTTCCCCTAAAGACAAGCGAGAGGGAGGAAGTAGGGGTCTTGGTGGAAGGTGGTTGCTCGACACTGCGATTGGTCAATGCCAGGCTACCGGTGTCATCCGTACAATTCATGTTGGCTTTCATTAGAATTGGAATGTCTCTTGCGCTAAGCTCTCATTACATGTGGACGGCGACTGGAGCGATAAACATTGCAAGAGGGAATGGGCCCATGGATCACGGCTTAATGGAGGATTTCAGACGGTGGTGGGAAACGAGGGGGTGGCTAGAGGAGGGGCACGGTAGGGAAGGAGGATATTCATCTGAAGCACCATTGAAGACAGCTGAGAAAGATGTCCAACCAATGTCTCGTGTCAAGGAGAAGCTCAACCTCGAGCGCGTCGAGATTGCGATTATTTAAAAGGTGAAAATGTGTTGAAATTAAAGATGAGAAAGTTGCAAGAGTAAAGGGATCTAATAAATATCGGTCAATGGATACTTGTATTATTGCTATAGCCATGGTAGTTGAATTTGATGAATGGTCGAGGTAGGACCACAACATCCCCGCTACCATCCCCCTAAACTCGCATCTTGCACGCGTGGCAAATAAATAAAGAAGGAGGCATGGGGGCCGGGACGATAAAAACGCCAAGAGGAAGGGGTCGGTCACCTTCAAACGTGGTGAGAAAGAGCGGAGGCGGGTCATCGTGATAAGTCCGCTTCACCTAACATCGGAATATGTCTGAAAAGGAAGAAAAGTGGCAACACCTAACTTGAAAATTGTTTATGTTTGAGCAGTTTTTATTAAAAATGGAGGGGAAATTCTTGTTTTTTCTTCGATTCTAACCAAATTGAGGTTGAATTGGAATTGTTTGGGTTTTAATTGGAACAAGTTAAAGTTGACACGGCGAGTTTATAGGGGCTGATGGATTTCAAGAAAGGAGTTTAATTACTGTCCAAGCTGCAATCAGCTCGTAACCAAGGCGACGTTGAAGAGATTGGGGGTAAAAGAGGAGTTTGTTGTGTTTTTTTCCATCTGGCTGAAGTGTTGGTGAGGAGGCGGGAGGAAAATCAATTTCCACGCAGATGGAGTGTGCACCTCCCTTCCTTCCATTGCTCGCTTCCCCTCCCCTGCCTCGCTCGCCTCCCGCCGGTGCGCGGTGCTTTACGAGCCACGTGACGTGACGTTTAGTGGCCATCATTCACACCTCCATTGGACACTGGAGAGACAGCATAAATCGTGAAACGCTTGTGTGCTGCGACTTTGTTGCGCCTTTTAATCAATAACAGCCCAAGGAAAGTGTGAGGGAGGAAGTTGGAAGGGCAGCAGTCTCTGTTTTCTCCACTAGAAGGTGCGCTACAAAATGATCCCCCGCTGCTACAATGTCTCAGGTGGGCGTCACACGACTCCCCAGGCCATGTTTCAATAAGTAGTAGATCGACCCTCCCCTTTCCACCTTTCCCGCCCAACTTCCCAGAAGTCGACGGATTGCGCTCGAGAGTTATGGAAGCATTTTGAGATGCGGGCCGAGTCAGGAGGCTGTTATAAATCACTCAAGCCTTCTCTGTATACGGTGGCCCTGGTGCAAAAGAGAATATAAGATGCCACCCCCGCCAGCGTCCTGACCTCTCCACCAACGGGTCACCTGTCGTAAAGTCCAGGCCCCTCCCCTGCCTCTGCCAACTTAGCTTACCTTTTCCAGTTCTGCGTATGTGGTTGAAAAGTTTGATGGCCAGCTAAATTTTTATGATGTTGAAAGCACTTTGCACATTGTATCACAAGAGGTTAGCACGAGGTTAGCCGTCATGGCGGGCTTAATTTAATTCGTGGAAAAAGGATTTAGCTGCTATGTGTGATTAAAATGAAAGGTCTGTGACGGAGGTAAAATGACTCAAGAATTTATCCGTTCACTTTTATTTAACATTTTTTTAAAAAATTTTATTTTACAAAAGAGATTTTTTTTTCTTCATTTTATCATTCTCTAATTAAGTGTTGATATACGAATTAATATCGTGGTGTTACTTTGAGTTATATATAAGGAACCATTTCTTGAACGCAGCCAATTAGCAGATCTCTTGATTGACTTGCTTGCACTCCCGCCTTAGTTAACGCGTCGTTGCCTTGAGCTTGGGGTTCTTTTTTTTTCTTTACGCTTTTTTCCCCCTCTTTTTGTTTATGCCTCTGTCTTTCGTTCCCCTGATGCGCTAAAAAGCGAGAAATAATTTCCTCGATATTAACAAGCGTGGGCCTATTTTTTTTTAACACTTTGGTCGTCTTCAGAATGCGTCAATCAATAAAGTGCTGTAAAAGGGAGGATTTGAAATCATCACTGTTCTTGATAAGGTATCGGGTAAAAGAAAATGAAAAAGATAGAGAATGGTGAAGAATGAATGGTTTTAAAGATTCCCGGTTTGTAATTGCTCACACTTCAGTCGGGTATGCAACTTTGTTGCCGAGCCAAATCACACTCAGTTTAAGTTTACGATGGAAGAAAAAAATAATGACGCTAGCGCCAAACCTCTACCATTTAAGTGGCAAAGTTGTTATCAATTAGGACAGTTCATCTTTAAAAAAAGATTCCTCCCAAGACCAGCATACGCTTTTTAAAAAAAATTAAGCCCTCAATACAACGAATTATTTCAATACTATTTTACGCTATTTATTGTACAGAGGGCTGATTTTTTTTGAGTGCCACTCATTTGAGCTTTTACGAGAGGAATTTGAGCAAGGGGAGACTTAAAAAAAGAGGGGTGAGGAGAGTTAAGAAGTGAAAAAATAGCAAGTGTGCGCGATTCGCCACTGAGCGGCGCTGACAAATTATTTAGGCGCGCCCAAAGTGTCTCACCTTTCGAAACTCTCAAAATGTTGCCTCATTTGTAAAGCCTTAAAGTCGTTGAAGTGATGGGAGTGGGGCGAAAGAAAATTGTGTAAACATTTGAGCTTGACTGTGTTGGAGTGAAGTCAAGTTGCGTGCGGGTTTAACAGAAATAGAATTAAGGAAAGGGAAATGTGCCAAGTAAAATTACACTAATGTCCTTATGACTGACTGACTTGTGACACTCAACTGGTACTGGAAACTCGAATAGATAACTTGAGCTTCAGTTTTAACTGTTAGGAATTTGATAAAAAAAAAAGTTAAAGCTTTTTTCCAAAGTCTAAGCAATTTGAAAGATTTATTTCCAAGGAGGCATCAGTTTAAACTTAATTTAAGTTTATGGAATTTATACAGTGATAAGAAAGTAGGTTTGCGTAATAAAAAGTAGAACTGGAGTTGTTGACAACATTTCTAGAAGATTATCGTTAAATTATTAATGGATTAAAAATGCATAAAATAAAGTGTTATTATGTCCACTGTAAAATGTCTTGCGGACATTAGTCACGTGTCAGTTTGGGTCAGGTGAGCTCATTAAATGCAAAATGGTTGATGACCCCTCACTTAGCTCGTGCAGCCATATTTTGCTTTTGTGTAATTAAAAATAGCAAGTGAAAGGGTTAAATATTGGTTGAGTGACCCCTCGTACGAGGCAAAACGGAGATTAGTCTAAATGCAAATAATTTTCATCTCCCCGGTTAATTTTAATAAGTTAATAAAGAATGGGTCTCGGGATGGTGGTCATCTGAATGTCCCTCAGGCTGCTTCTAATCCGATAAGGGACAGTGTCCACACCAGGCATAAAAGACTAACTGGATGAAGGTCCATCTTTTCCCACCGACCAAGGGCAATGTAGACATAACCCAGTGAAGAAAAGTCAATTTGACCAGTGTGGACTTAGAGTGTGTGGTAGAAATAGGAGTGGTGAACCCTCTCGTCATAATGTGATAGTTCTCTTGGCCCATAATTGTCAATCCAATTCCAAAAGAAGCGGAAAGTACTCACACAACTACTGACCTCATCTGCTCCACGTAACCTTTTGCTTTTGTATTTATTTTTGGAATCTTTATTCCTTTTTATTTTCCTCTTTAAAATCCACACATTTTTTATCTCCCTTTTTTTCTACTTTAGTTTAACGATTATTCCATTTTGTTTTTCTTGTTAAAATATGGTTTAATATTTTGTTACTGTACATTAGTGGATGAGGTCTAGGGGAAGCGCTCCCTCTGCTGGGTTTTGTGTAGTGGCTTTTATATATCTTGACCTTTTCTCCCTCTTGGTCACCTGTAAGGGTGATTAGTTCTCGCAATTATCCTCAGAATAAACCGGCACATTCCCAAGGGCCCTTTTGACGTCACGTAAGGTCATTTCCGTTTGCATAAAGAGATATCCCTGTGGTGTTAGGTGAGAGGGGAGTCGAGAAAATGGTGTCCACTCACCGGTCACTGTTGGCTCATAATTTACTTCAGTCATTCAAAAGAAAACCCCCTCCTGCCTCGTGGGAGGAGCTCGCAAGCAGTTTAGGAATAATTTTAACATGCATTCCTCTTTTCTGCTACAATTTTTTTTTTGCGGTCCAAATTTACTAACAGTTGGCGCTGTGCTGAAATGGGGCCCCAGATGCACGGTGACCATTGGTCAGTAGGTTTATGTTTTGATAGGATTTGTTGTTTCTCGGTTGCAAAATGGCGACACCCTCTTTTCTCTTTCCCTGGTGGCTTTTCCCCTTCTTGTGATTTATGGAGTCGCCGCTAGGGCGTTGCAGCTCAAGCCGTTAATTAGGCTTATGCGCGTTTCGAAGTGGGAGAGAGGAACCGGCTTTGGCGACTCAGTCTCTGGTCGCACGCCGAGACACCCCGTAATGAATACGGTAAATTTAATTTGCGTTTTTGCCGTGATAAACTGACGGCCCCGACAGTGCAGTCAACATATTACAACCTTGGAGGAACCCCTCTGAGCTGCATCCGCTTAATGCTCTTTACGTACTGGCCAAATATCTTCTTGCCACACCCCTTTAAATACGTAAATTATTTTAACTTTGTCTTTTGCTGTCTAAAGATGGCGCAATTTATGATTGCATGAATTTTAATACAAAGTATTAAATGCGTAACCCAACTTTGGACTTTTCTTCCCTCCCATTTTTTAAAAAAAAAATAAGTGGTGATTTAGATGATTTATTAAATTTTTCTTTGACGTGCTTGATGAGTGTGTGTCTGACAGCATGGGGGATGGAGATACGGAGTGCAAAGGGGAAGTTAGTTCAAAAGCAAAATGGCTTTTTGGGGTGAAGTTAGTCCCATGACCCTTAAACCACGTGCGTGTGATCAGCATCGTGGGAGAAGCGGTTTCTTTTCTTGTTTGCTTTTAGTACGAATACGTAACAATGTCTTTGTTTTGTTTTATTTTTTATTTTTTTTAGTTTCTAAATTCACCGTCATTCAATTGCAGTGATTTTTTTTTTACTCTCGGATCTATCTGATCTTTGATGGTCCCCCTACACTCGTGGTCACTGATTTTAATAGTTTGAAAAGTGTTTTAAAGTAAGGCATGCCATTTTCTCTTATGACTTATCGAATTACACTTTGTCCACCAGTGCCCTTGGGGCTGATGACGTCATTTACAGTCTAGTGCAGCAGTGGGTGGGTGGAGAATCGAATGAAATATGAGCGGGAACTTGGCATCCGTTGCCAGGCATCCGTCTTGCCAATCACGAAGTGGGTGCCTCACCCTCCGTTTGCAGCGGCATTCTTAATGACCCAACTGTCACCGTAATTTACTATTATGTCTGCCGATCAGTCAGGGCGCCATCACCAGAATACAGCCAAGACCGGGCCTCGTTATAGTAACTGGCAAGAACTCGACTCAGATTTTTAATTAACCTCGTTCGTAATAAGGAGGACGGGGCTATAATAACCTGTTCCCGCGGGCGATTGCGCGGGGGTGGGAGGTGGGTGAGCGCAATGATCGCCCAAAAGAGGGTGTGGAGGATTCGATTCTTGTTGGTGGTTGTTGAAGGCGAGTTTTAGGGGTATGGGTGGGGTAGAGAAGCCGAGGAGGGTAGGGGGTTGTGTTGTTTTGAAAACTGGAGGCCTATTTGTGAGCGCAGAAAACAAGCTCCGGGTGAGTTAAAAGGGCAATTAGCCCTTAGACGCCCCCACATGTGTAAAGGCGAAAGCTGAAAATGTATGACGCTTATAAAGAGAGAAACTTAATTCTGATAACCATATTTAATCAGAGAAAAATGCAATTATACAATGTGTGTGTGTGTGTGTGTGTGTTCCCAGTGGTGTTGCCATCTGACACGCAGCAGCATCTGCTGGCCACTTATGAGAAGATAATAAAGATGAAAAAGTGGCGTTTTATTTTGCACGCTGCCCACCTCCTTTGGCCCTTTGCCCATCATATAACAAGTTTTACACTTCTTTATGTTTTGCGAGGTAATTTTTTTCTTTCTCTTACTTATTATCAAATTATAAAGTTTCAAGACGGTTTTAAGGTTATGCGTTGCAGGAAAGAAATTTATAATTTGTAATAATAACAGTAATGATAAAAGGTGAATAGATTCGAATTGAATTGACTAATTTCTTAACTGATGGGGCGAGTGCGGTTACGTCATTTGAGCCAAACGAGAGTTACGGAAACGACTCTATATTAATTATACCCAAAAGGTTAGTCGTTTATAGTTTGGTTTTGAGGTTTGCAACTCTCGTTGGAATTGCATTGATTGGAAAACTTTTGCAAAATTTAATTATCAACATTTTTCACATTTATTATTAACCTTGTCGTTTTTAATGTTGTTTTCAAAAAGTTGATCAAACTTTTATTTGCCGTTTGCCATCGTTTTAGAAGATTTCTTCATCATTCCTCACTCCCTCCCTTCTCCAGCCATTGAAGTAAGCAGTGGAAAATAATTGCACATAGTGGCTCACTCAAAGATTTATACTGGGGACGCGAAATTTATTATCCAATTTCCTTTGTGTATTACGACTCAAGCAGATTAAGCAACGTCACAATGTGTATATATCTTTACCATTTTTTCTCTTCGTACTATTTTTTGCTCAGCTCTTTCTGCTTTTCCCATGCTTCAATTTTTGTTCAAATCACTGCGGGGCCATTGTGCAGGCAGGTAGCAATTTGCATCGGTTATTATATCTCAGGTGTGTAAATGAGGGATGTCGGGATTTAATTGCACCAGGTTTGTAAGGCGCCCCCTTTTGCTTATGAAGTCATGACGCAGCCCATTGACCCAACTGATTGCTCGGCCATAAGAGACGCATAAAGAGACGCTGCGGGAGTTTGTCCGATGGAAGACGCGGCTTGACTCGGCATTGGCTGCGGGGGGTTCTGGAACGGCCGAAGGGCGAAGGGAAAGACGAGGGTCCAAAGAGGAAATGAAAGGCAGTATTTGCTTGCGGGGACGATGAAATGAGTGTGAGGTTTGTGTTTTTATGATTGGCGCTCCTACAGATTATCAGGTTGAGGTGAGCTAATAAGAATGTCCCCCTTTCATTGCTATAACGCATCAAAGCAGCACACATCTTCACTCGTTCGCCCTCCTCCGCCTCTTTTCCTTCGTTTATAACACTGCTAGAAGTAAATTAAGGGTTTGAGTTTAAGATGAGAAGTCGGCAACTCCTTTATCTCGGTCCACTGATGGATGAGGAGTCGCCGGAGAAGCGACGCGAGTCTTTCTAAGGGTCCCTGAAGATGGGATTTGGCGGTCAAACAAGTTGATGGACGAGATCTCGTTGCGAGGCACTTTACTCCGCTCATTAGAAATTTTGGAGTAAAGGATTTGAACATGTGGGGGTTTGCGTCGCTCGCTTCTGTCACGCTCTGTCAAACCAATAATGCAAATGGCGCGAGAAGACCTCGTCTCTTGTTGCAATCTTTTCACTAAGTTAGTGGGTGGGCGCCACCAATGGTCCTTGATGGTAATGACGGAACTATGTGTTGTTTTCTTTTCTTTTATTCTTTGGCCTCGGGGATTCGATGCTTCGTGGCGGTCTGCTTAAGATGAATGGCCACACATCACCTGGCCAATCCATCTTTTCTTGCAACGCCTACATATTCTCGGATCTCGAGATTTTTTTTAAAGAGTTGTCACGAACGATATATCGCATAACACTTTTTAAATCTTTTGTTTCATTTCTTTAAAAAAAATCTAAAAATATTATTAATTTTTTTCCCCTAAAATTTTTTGTCTGGCCAAACTGTAAGCAATTGGGAGTCTAAGTTGGAAACAGGTTCCGTTCACACACGACGAAGAGGTTTTCGTTTTAAATCTGATTTATGTTCGTTGACGGCTGAGAACACTTCGACTAGACTCCAGTTTCGTTTCTTGAACGGGAGAAGGGCTGACGGTGAGGGTAAAATCAATTCATTAAACCCACCCCAATGGTCATGAGAGGGGCAGATAAGAAGCTCACTTGTATGCGACAGATATCCAATTGGTGTTGCAAGGGGTTGACGAATGTTAAAAATATACCCACGATCAGAATATTGAGTCACTTGTTTTCTATGGGTGAATAGGCGCTCTGCAATTTAATTTTGTAATTCTCAATGTGCCTGCATTTCGCGCCAAGCAATCGATATTTGAGATCCGTAACTCGGAGTGAAGAGTCAATTGAAACGTGAAAAATCAACTCTTTACGCAGGTCTAATGTGCAATAAAAGGTTTTTAATTCAATTCTAACCGAGAATAACCACTAAACAACTACGAATACTGTAACTTTCCACTCGCCTAAATCCTTCTTAGGATTGACGAAATGCTAAATTCAAATTTCAAATGATTAAAATAAAAAGTTAAATAATTTATAGCAAAGAATTGGGATTTACAACATATGAATGTATCATCACTACATTAAAATAATATACTATAAATATCAACAGCAAAATATTAGTGCCATGTTTTGGCATCGTTAAATTTGGATCTGTAAGTGGAGTTATTGCAGAGGATTCCCTGCAATTAACCATCATTATTTTGTTTTATATACGAGGAGAAAAAAGTTTGAACAATCTTAAATCACGCTGCTGTTGTCTGGTCTCTGTTGTAGTGAAATAGAGAATCCTGTTTAATAGCTGCAAATTGCGATGATTGGAGTGAGTTACGCTCGGGACTTGACCGGTTGGAAGTAACATGAGAGGTGTAGACAAGAATCGACGCTATTCTGCCAAAGACTTAATTCAGTCTTTTTAACATGCCATGCCAGTCTTTGAATACGCGGTAGATGGGGAAAAAAATTCGAAAAAAAAGTTGTTCTGTAATTGGGGTTGGGCAATTTAAAAAGGAAGATAAAAATCAAGCTGATGATGCTGGTGTTGTCACTGGAGAGATTATTTCTGTTTATTATTTGGCAAATAAATCCAAAGGGATTTTGGGTTAATTACAGAGCGAATAAAACTTTGATGTCTGGATATGTAGGAGGTTAATGTTATTGGTCTGCTTTGATATTTTATGGAGATTGAAGTGTTAAAGTCAAAGCTACGTAATGATTATGTTGTTTCGAGCCACAAGATTTAGATACACGAGAGCTGGCAATAGATTTGTTTTTGAGACACCTTGAAGGATTTTGGGTATTAATTGGTATGGTTTCGCATAATATTTTGTAAATTCTTCTAAATTCTTCAAGTAAAATTTTAACTCAACTTGTCATTTTCAAACTGAAACGAATCGAATTAAAGATCACTTCAATAATTGATTATGTTTCATAAATGTCAATCTACCTTGATGTGTGATGGTTTTTTATTTTTTTTATTTAATAAATTTATCAAGCCTCAACGAGATTAATAGACATTTACATGATTGACAGTGCCAATTCTTATTTAACCAAAGCAAGAAAAAAGAAAAAGAAAAAAAATTCAATAAACGGTTTCATCCGTTTATTCGAATACTATTCAAGAATAGTGACCATCTTTACCTCTTTTCCGTCTTCTTTTGCTTCGTTTCTTCTAGGATGCGTCAAAAGAGGGCGGAGTTGTCAGAAGGACGCCCTAATAATTTATGGGTGACCCATCGCTAGTCCGGGCTCGCGTCGTCAGTCGCGCTGATGGTTTGGCCTGCAAATGACCGCATTAGGACTAGGGTTCACCCTGACTTGAGTGAATGAAAGAAAAGTATACTGCAGAGGGTTTGAAAAAAAGAGAGAGATGTAATTTATGTGTCTGCAAAGGTGCAGTAATAGTGTCATGGGATGGTTGGAAAGAGAGGAAAGGGTTATAACCAAATGCATTATGAAAGAAGGGGGAAATGTGTTAGGGGAGGTTTTATTTTTACGAATTAAAATATGTTGTTGTGTTTGTTGTGTAAATTAGCATTGTTACTTTTTGTTGTTGTTTATTAAGGGTTAAAACCCTTTCATTAATGTAATACAATGCTGCAATAAATAAAGGAAAAGGTTTTCGTTGGTTGTAGCGGAAAACCTATCATTAAGGCAGGCACTTTGTATCAGTTTTAATAATTCTGTAATTGGCATGAAGATGTGGTACTTATCTGAATCTAAAGGTAAGACTTATGTGCGAGTGAAGTTGTGAATAAATATACTATAAAATATTATAAGTAGTTATTAAGTGTAATGTGCACAAACAGAAATTTCGAACCGAACGTTTGCGTCGTGTGTTCAGTGGAGTAAAAGAGGGTTAACAGTGAGTAAATTATTCATTGTCATAAAGCTACAAATCATAGGGTAAATGGTGTAAAGCCCCTATTTTGTGCCTATAGATTTGCTTCTTAAAAAGAAAAAAAAATTGAGGCTTTGCTTTATTCGGGTCCCCCAGTTTTGAAATCGGGACAGAATTTTTCTCCTTATGGTTGATAGTACCAATCGCCACCAGTTGGCGCATAATGTAGGTTGTGCTTTTGATTTATTGGCGAATATTTAGGCCATATGCTACAATCTGGCGGAATTTAACGACCTATTGCTTTCTCTTGACTTTGAAGTGCGCTTTATTTCTTTTACTTCTGTGCGAATTTAATTCACTGTGTACAGCAATGGCAAACCAACAACTAAAAAAAGAAAAGAAAAAAAAAACCGGCCTCGTTGACAATTTAGGGGCGTTGCAACGTTGCACGTATTTTCGGTTTCATTTTCCCTACATTTCGTTCAAAAACAACACGTGTTGTCGACTTTGATGTGTTTGAGATTTAATTTGATAAAGAGAGCTTTGCTTGGTAATATTGAAATTTCTAAAACTGAAATCATTTGCAAGTTGGCAAATGAATCATAAAAGCGAGAAATCTGAGAGATGTACGATAATCCAACTTAAGTTGGTGTAAACGCAATAAATTTCACGTTGAGGAATTTGTTTTTACTTAATAAATTAAGAGCTAGTTGATGTTGTTTAATTTTTTTTTTCGTTTAGAGTTATGGCTTATTACAGATTAAAACATTGGATAGGCTGATTACTTTTGGACTTTGCTATAGAAGGAGCAGCATTGGAGGGGTCAATTCAAAGGTCCATCTAACGAAATGGAGGTAGAAGGGTAGGAGGGAATGATTCTTGACAGATTTATGAGATGAGGTTATGTAGATGAAATGGCAGATGGACATCCACATAATGGAGTAGTGTGGCCATTCCAGAGGCCAATCCATCACAATAGTGAGCCTTATTGCACCACGCCTACTTTTCCTTTCTTTTCATTCTTCCTAGACGCGTTCCCTACGGCAACAACTGTACTTCGCAATCAAGCCGCAGTCAATGTTTTTCTTCGAAATTAAAATGGGTTTGGTGTTGTTAGATTTTCGCTTATTTGGAATGCAGGAAATTGCGACATCTGTGGCCATGTATCAGCAGTGAATAATTATTGGCTATTATGCTATTCTAATTTCAACACGTGCTTCTGCGAGCATTGTTTGAATTTTTAACGTCATTAAATCCCTATAGCTTGGTCACTCAAGATTGTGCCACCAGATGGCAACACTGACAAACTTAAATGTTCCGACCAGAAAAAAAAACTGACGTAATTCCTAAGTAAATTTTGTTTATTTCCTTGTACTAATGAAACTTTTTTTTTCATTTTGAACTTTATGATTGTCTTTTGAGTGATTTACTCTCTGAGGACGCTTAGGTCAATTCTTTCCGTAGAATTTAATGAGCGTTAAATGGGATTATGGGTCACGTCTGCTTAGAATGCAATCAATCAATAATTCTTTTCCGAGGTTTCCTTTCTTCCCAGGAGAATTTGAATCTTTATACACACTAATTTTCTTAATCATTCGAACTTATTGCGAAATTTTACGAACGATGTTGTAGTAACGAGGATTGCTAGAGGCTTTTGAGTGTATACATAGTGACAAGCTGCTTGTTGCAATTTGTCCGCTGCTGGGCCTCGAGTAATATTAAGCAAGCGACTGGGAGGGAGGGAGGTAACTGGTTGGAATCTCTCTGACAAAGACAATTAATTAATTAGAGAAGAGGCGTTAAATTGGTATTGTGATTTCTTAATTGGAAGCCCATAGCAGCAGAATGGCGTTCAAGTTCAAAGCTGAATAGTCGGTCTTAACTAAGTGGATGTTACGAGTTTTTATTTGATAAGGTTATGTCAAAATAATTGGCGATTTGATGCCGGAGAAAGGAAGTAGGATGGAAACGGCGTTAAGTTTGGAGAAATTGGTGGATTATTGGTGACGAGAGCTATCGTAGGTTAGTCCGATGTGAGAAAAAAAAAAGAGAGGGATATTGAAGAAGAGGAGAGCGCGAGATTTTGATCTTGTTCACGTATACAAGTCTAAAGAAACCGGGATGAAGATAAGAAACAATTTATAGTGTGAAATGCAGGGAGGCAGATAAGAAGCGGAATAATTAGTGGCAATAGGTTGTGAAGGCGAAACATATTTTTCGCGTAAAAAATACCTGTGCACCTGTTAGGTTGGTCTGGGAGAGAAAATGAGATAAAATAATTTTGTTTATTTTAAATGAATTTGTTAAATTTTTTAAAATGTTATAAGCTCTTACGTAGCTATTAAACTTGAAGTGGGAAAAGTGTACTGTCATCTCTTTGTTTGGCTGACTCATTGATTATCCAATGAGCACGCGGTTGAAGCAACGTCTTGAGTGATGGATGGGGAATTTTTCTTTGTCGATTTGATGACACTTTGGATTGCTTTTTGGTTTCTGTGGGTCACTGTCTGCATACGGATGAGCGAATGGCGCTTTTAAATCTAGGTCAAATTTTCATGATAAGTGTTTTTTTTTTAAAATTTATTTGTTTTTTAATTTACATAAACATTCAAATTTTTCTTAAAACTTTTATTTAAAGAATTTTTAGAAAAAGCAATATTGTGAATTTTTAAAAAAATTAATTTATTTGCCAAAAGCTAATGTCATTGACACGCTTGCTACTCAACCAGCAGATTTAAAATGTGTATTTCGGTTTAATACTCTTAAGGGTTAGTTTGGTTTTTTTTTTTTTGTGTTGAAGTGAACTGAGTAATTTTGATGTTGTTGAAGACGTGATTGCATGATAAGCAAAATATA
>JAQIXT010000031.1:0-113659 GCA_034700445.1 Stenotaenia linearis | reverse complement strand
GTTGCATAGTGAAATTTGACGTTGCATAGTGAAATTTGACGTTGCATAGTGAAATTTGACGTTGCATAGTGAAATTTGACGTTGCATAGTGAAATTTGACGTTGCATAGTGAAATTTGACGTTGCATAGTGAAATTTAACGTTGCATAGTGAAATTTGACGTTGCATAGTGAAATTCGACCTTGCGTAGTGAAATTCGATGTCAAATTGTCAAATTCGACGTTGTGTAGTGAAATTCGACGTCAAATTGTCAAATTCAACCTCAAATTTGACAAAAAGAGATTTATTATTCTTTTCCTGCAAAATATCTACAAATAGGATTGGAAAGTCCACTCCCAAAGCATGGAAAATCCACTCTCAGCCTGTGGAAAATCCACTCCTAGCCCGTGCGAAATCCACTCCCAGCCTATGGAAAATCCACTTTCAGACTGTAAAAATCCACTTTTAGACCATGGAAATCCACTTTCAGACCATGGAAATCCACTTCAAACCTGTGAAAACCTCTTAATTAAATTTTACTTTTTTAAATTAATTTCTATTTTTTTAAATTTATTTTTATTTTATGATATCATCATTTTAACCCTAATTAAAATATTGTTCAAACGACATATTTAAAAAACAAACTTTTTTGACATCTGTAGGTAGGTTTTTAGGGCCCAGGAATTCATTTCCAAGCTCAAAAATTAAAAAAAGCTTAAGAGAAAAAAGTTTGTTAGTTAGGAATTTATCTTTTTCTGCTGGCTTCTTCTCCTTTCGCCCCTACTGAGTCTCCCCTCTAATCTCCCCTACTTAATCCCCTTATCTCTTAGTTGTGCAGAGTAGCTCAACCCTTTTTAGCTGCCTTTCAGCAGAAAACGTTTTGATTGGCTAAGAGCAGTCACATGGGGCGATTCAGCCAATCAAAACGTTTTTTTCTGGACAAACAAACACACAAACACACATTATACAATTAGTATAATGATTACTGTTCTTAGTGATGACGTTATCAAATAGGTATGTAATTCACTCTGGTGGCAAAATCGAATCCTAAACTAAAAGCAAAGCGCTGTAGGTTTCTAATAAAATGTCACACAATGTAGTACTTTAAAATTAAAATAAGAAGCCAGGAAAACAAATATCTTGTTCATTTTTAAATGAAAATTCAGCAAATAACCAAAATTAATGAATTCCAACAATGACTTGGAACATTAACTATATTTAATAAGGGTTGCCTTTGTCTTTTATGTCAAAATGTCACAGTTCCACACTTGACCACTATGAACTCCAGTATGCATATTTACTGGCCATTCCAGATTTGTTGGTATTGCATATTCAATTTCCCTATTGCACTCTTGTTTTTGGACGTATTGGCACACCGAAACTCCCATTCAGAGGAACAGGATTCAGCGAACCGGGAGTAGACTTTGTTGTGTACGGAATGTCACATGACTGTGGCAGCGTCCACCAAATTGTTTTTTTTGACGAGATGTAACGTCAATTTCTAAACATCTATGATTTTTTTCGAAACACATCATGATTGCTTTCGAAACAAATCATGATTACTTTTGAAAGAAATCATGATTGCTTTTGAAACAAATCATGAATATTTCGAAATAAATCTCCAATTTGAAATTGATT
This sequence comes from Stenotaenia linearis, assembly GCA_034700445.1. NCBI lineage: Eukaryota > Metazoa > Arthropoda > Chilopoda > Geophilomorpha > Geophilidae > Stenotaenia > Stenotaenia linearis. Next base: position 112,043 of record JAQIXT010000031.1, on the reverse strand, counting down.
TATTTTGATATATTTCTTATTGAAATAAATCTTTTTTGATTTATTTCCCTTCGAAATAAATCAGATTTGAAATCTTTCCTTTCGAAATAAATCTGGTTCGATTTAATTCCGATTTGAACCATTTCAAAACAATTCCTTTTGAAAATGAAAAATCCTTTCGAAAATGATCATTTTCAAAAAAAAATCCTTTCGAAAATAATCGTTTTCGAAAAAAATCGCCTCGAAATAAATCACATCGGAAAAAATTCTGTCGAAAGAAATCCTTTCGAAAAAAATCCTACACCTCCTTCCTCCTACCATATTACCCCACCATAGCTGGCATGCCAGTAAAGCATGTTTGACCATCTTTTTGCTAGAGAGCATTTGGTCTGTTTTCCAGCATGCTGCAATATTTGGCACCATGCCAAAAACACTAATAAGTTTCTGATCGTGTATCGTGTTGCAGGTACATCTAGAAAGTTATTTAAACATGTTCAATGTATTTTAAACATGTTTAAACTCATAATTAACTTGAATTTTTGATATTTAAACATGCATTGTATTTACAATCAATGAAACACATGACATGCACGATTTTAACTCAAACTTACCAGAACTGCCAGAAAATTCAAATTTTATGGCACATTGGTTAACCACACATTTTCCGACATGCCAGCCAAGGCATTGCAATATTGTATTATTTATTGGCAGATTACCATTCATGAAAAAAAGCATTTTACCTCTATGTACTACTCGCAATTCAGCAGAAGAAACTTGGATGTCATATTTGAAATCTCAGTTCAAGACAGACCCACACAAGGATTGTTCTTGTTTGCTTCGCTGCAATGAAACCAGATTCAATCCATCAACTAAGCTTGTAGGCCATGCCGTTACTGGAACTTTCTATGATTACCTCATTAATAGTGATATTCGAGAAGTTATTTTTGAAAAAAGAGTATTTAGTATTGTCAAAGTACTTTGCAACATTGGATCTATTCTTGGCATTTCCATAGGTCTTTCGATTTTTGGTCTTATCCAATATATTCTATTTGATATAACCTTATCAAAATATTTTTCAAAAATTTTAAATTTTTGAAAAATTAAAAAAGCAATTTCAACTAAAGCTATTTTATGATTTTATGATATTGTAAACAATAGCTTAACGAATGATTAATCACGGCTCAATCTCCATTCAAATACACTATATCATAAGGAATTTTCACAAACTACTACTGATAATCGTTAAAACAAATATTTTTCTGATTATATTTTAACATTTATATGAAAATCCAAAACTCCATTTACTATTAATCATTTAAAACTAACACACTTAATCCACACTTTGTCACTAACTACTGTTATTTAATTAACCATAATATGTTAACAAGCACAAAACAGAATAAGAATAAATATTTTCATGGAAATGTACATGTTTTAGGTTTTATGTTGAGATACTGCAGCGCCATTGTGTTAATTTGATCACGTGATGATAGGTGGCATTTTGAGGGGGTATAAATACGTGCGCTTATCTTTGCGAGATCACTTGCGATCTGATTGTGGAAGAGATGACAACTATTACTTTTTTAAAGACTGTTTGAAACTTGGAACAAGAAGTATGAAACTTGGAACAAGAAGTATGAAACTTGGAACAAGAAGTATGAAACTTGGAACAACAAGTATGAAACTTGGAACAACAAGTATGAAACTTGGAACAAGAAGTATGAAATTTGGAACAAGAAGTGTGAAACTTGTTGGAACATACAAGAACTACGAAACTTGGAACATACAAGAACTACGAAACTTGGAACATACAAGAACTACGAAACTTGGAATAAGAACTATGAAACTTGGCACAAGAACTATAAAACTCGGAACAAGAACTATGAAACTTGGAACAACAAGTATAAAACTTGGAACAACAAGTATGAAACTTGGAACAAGAAGTGTGAAACTTGGAACATACAAGAACTACGAAACTTGGAATAAGAACTATGAAACTTGGCACAAGAACTATGAAACTTGGCACAAGAACTATGAAACTTGGCACAAGAACTATAAAACTCGGAACAAGAACAATGAAACTTGGAACAAGAACCATAAAACTTGGAACAGGAACCATAAAACTTGGAACAAGAGCCATAAAACTTGGAACAAGATTTATGGAACTTAGAACAAGATCCATAAAGCTTGGAACAAGATCCATAAAACTTGGAACAAGATTTACGGAACTTAGAACAAGATCCATAAAATTTGGAACAAGATTTATGGAACTTGGAACAAGAGCTGAGCTGTGAAACTAAAAACAAAAACATGGAACTTCGAACAGAACTTGGACTGAGTTCTGTGGACCAGGAAACATAAAACTTGGAATGTGGAACATGTTCAATGAAACTTGAGGCATGAAATAGGAAATACGGAACAAAAAGCCAAAAATGTAGAACAAGGAAAGAAAAATGAAATTTTTAACATTGAACCAGAAGAAACTTCATACCTAAACCCCATATCTTAATATAAAATTAAGAAAAAAATTTAGTAAGAAAAAAATAATAAAATAAAAATAAACTTTTAAAAAAAAAGTGACTTCCAAGTTTCATATTATCATTAGCACTGTCAAGCTGTCGTAGCTCCATCTACTCTCACTACATGATCTTGGAGTAGCAATGCCAGATGGCGCTAAGATCAAGCTCATATAATTGAACTCACTAAATGGAGACACGCATGAAGAATTAAAACTTTTATTCAATTTTTTATTACTTAACTAAATATTCTCTTCACAGTTATTATTGTTTACAAATAAAAGGATAAAGATTATTACTGTGTCCTCTTTTCCTCTAATCCGTGGAAATAGAGTCTAGGCCGTGAATTTCATACCTACTTTATGAAAAGAAAATATAAAATTCGTACAACAATGTCTTTGTTCATTTCCTACTTTTTCAATTGGCGAGACATGCTTGAAAGATCAGCATTTATATCTCTTCACACACACAACTCATAAACAACTTATTCCGAAATGCCCTTCCAGTTACAAAGTAGCCCAAAGTGAGCACGCGACCTACCGTTAAACGCGCATGCTCCTTCACTCCTGAAATAGACGTAAGGAAAAGACGACAATTGGGAGCAGCGGAGCATTTATGTGCACTGAAGAAATGGTGCCATGAAGGAAGAAGAGGCTGTGTGATCCAAGATGTCACTACTCGTGACACTAGTTTTTTGTCTGCTCTTTGCTCACACCAACGGACTCAGTTTGCAAAGACGCGAAACGCTGGATGCGGCTGGTGATGTTGTTTTGTCGTGGACCGCCGATTTGTCGCTAAGACTTCTCGTAATGTCGGTCGAAGCAAAGACGAAAGGTGTTGTTGGAATAGGTTTTTCGCCCGATGGAGAATGGACACGAGGAGATTTTGCAGTTGGTTGGATTACGCACGGGGCTCCATCAGTTCTAGTAAGTTATTTTTCTAATTTTTATTATTTTTGCATCTTAAAAACCACAGAAAATGAAGCGCGTGTCATTGGCTTTTCAAACTTCCCTAGTAAATTACTTGCAGAAATGAAAATTAACGTTGATAAAGTGGGAAATAATTTCACCGCAAACACATGCAATTGCTTTACATAACCTAGTTTGAGGTAAATAAGGAAAAAAAATTTAATTTTTTTTTGTTGAGTTTCTTACTTTGAAATTAACTGTAGAGAAAACAATTGGTGAGAATTAAAAGTGAAAAAAAAATTAAAGATAGCTAGGAAACAGGATAAGGAAGAGTTTAATTATGCCTTTTGAATAATACACACACGTTTAATGCCTTACGGTATTAAATACATTCTGGGTCCAGTAAACTCAACTACACTCAAACGAATACAAAGAAAACAACAGTGGACTTTGATTGTCGTATTAACATATCAATATCTATTCAAACATGACAAGTCGTTGGCCTTAAAAATTTCATAACCCACTCAATAAACAATAGGAAGGTTGACAACATGTATACCGTAATCATACGTGACACTTATTTAATTGTATATGAATCATTCATTCATTGTAGATGTCACGTCTGATTATAAAAAAAAATTAGTTACAAGTGCAGAATTAATTATTTTATGTTTTATATATAAAAAAATAAAATAACGGAAATAAGAAGGAAAAAATTAAAGAGGCAACTTAATTCCGTGTCAATGGAGCTTAGTTTTTCTGCAGTAATAAGCTGAGTAATTGCTGAAGCAAGTATTTTTCCCACAATTCCTCGGTGGCCCTAAGTCACGCTCAGCGTGGGTAAGGCGGTAAAGGGTTATTCGAGACGCCTTGAAAAACTTAAATTTCGTGAGTTACGCTTGACTGGTTTTAAAAGAATTAGGAATGTGTAATTTGTTTAATTTTTAATTTTTGAATTTTCTTATTTTGCTATTTTTGAATTTTGTTGTGTCATGATTGGTGCAAATGGAACCATGTCGTGCACTGATGGGGAAGGAAGATGACACTTGAGAGATGGAATGATGTTAGGTTAGCGACCTGAAACTCGCGAGACGCAGAGAAGTAAAGCAAACTTGTAAATGCAAATACATGGAAAAGCCGTTTGTTTGTTAATAAACTGGTAAAATTATGTCATACAAATGAACGCTCGCTCATTAAAACTCGCCATACCTATAATATTGCTTTCAATTTCATTGTTATTAGAAAAAAGCAACTTTTTTACGTTGAGAAAACAAAGAGATCAATGTTCACTGTGAGAAAAATGTGACCCATTTGTTAGAGGAAAGATTCTCATTCGAGTGTTGAATTGTCCCTGACACTTTGCTTGGATGAGCTTTGATTTCCCAGAAGAGAAAAAAGAGACCGCGATTGTGAATTCAATCATGCACAATTTTACGACTTTTATCGCGATTCTTTCCCACCTTTGTTTGCCCCAGCCGAAAAAACGCCTTATTTAGAATTCGAAAATATGAAATCATCGTTTTTGATGGTTTGAAATCAGCACACGTAAAGGCGTATTCGTCTAGCAAGGATGAGTAATCGTTGGGAGTGCACGCCCTACCTTTAACTCTTTATCTGTCAAAAAGCCTTCAATGTTTCCGCCCACGCACTTATAAATACCATAAAGGCCAGGTCGTGACCCAAGGTAGGCTTTTCAGCATGGCCTCGATGCACGCAGGAAAACTTGGACGTAATTAAAATTGAAAATCATAATAAAATGTTTTGAAAAAAATGGATGTAATTAAGTATTTTTTTAAAAAATGCATGTAATTAACTATTCTTAACTTTTGTTTTAGGATATGTATGCAGATAATGGGGAGTTTTATCTTGATCAAAAACAAGATTATCAGCTGTTACTCGGATCGGAAAATGAGACTCATACAACATTGCGGTTCCAAAGGAAGTTTGACACTTGCGATTCGAGAGATTGGAAGATTACGGTGAGACTTAATTACCTAATTATTCGTAATAACTGTATTTATTAATGGTAAAAAAATTCTTTGTTCAGAATGACACAGTTCGTGTTATGTATATTTATCAAGATGATGATCCAGTTAATAGAACTATTGCGTTCCAATCGACTGCCAAAAGAGGGAAACAGAGTTTCTACTTATTGGAGGAACAGCAAAAGCGTTTACACATGACTGCCAGTATTTCCGTATGGGATATTAGATTACCAAATGTAGGTCTCAGCACTCTAAGTCTTTAGACGTTTTGTTTGAAAAATAAACCCCTTTGAATTCCAGATTAGGTTAAGTGGCAGCGGAACAATATATCATTGTAAAATCTTCAAAGCTCCAAAAACGTCTACAAAACATCAAGTCATAGGAGTGAGCGATTTGCCTAATTTTGCTATTGTTTTAGTTAATAGAATGATTGACACCGTTTATTTTAGTTCCAGGCATTGACTGAGGGGCGAAATAGAGTTCATCATATGATATTGTACGAATGTCACATGGGTGGAAGCAATTCTGAGTATGAAATGTACGTAAATGACGCTGGCCATGAATGCTATTCGGCTGTTATGCCCAAAGCGTACACCCACTGTTCCACTGTACTGATTGCATGGGGTGTCGGCTCACAGGTGAATTCTGTTAATGGGCTTGTAAATGATATATTCAAGAATAAATTTTATTGCAGGGTGATGTCATGCCGTTAAATGTTGGCTTTCCTTTGGGTGAGGAATTTGGTGGCGCCACTTATTTCATGCTTGAAGTGCACTACGAGTTAATGCTCGATCAAAAGCAAAGTAGAGTATAAAGAGCTTTGAATGGAATTTTGTGGTTTTGAATTGAGTTTTGCGAATTTTCCAGGTGTGTTTGATAATTATGGACTCAAGTTGTTCTTGTCGAATAAAATAAGAACGTACGATGCGTCTGTCGTCAATATTGGTCATGTTGTGTCTCCTTTACAAATAATTCCACCGGGAGAAAAGTCTTACGTCACTGTTGCTCATTGCGGATCAGCGTGCACCGGAAATGTATGGTGGAATTACAGGGAATTGTATTTTAGAAATCTAATTGTATTTATTTTTAGTTGTTACCATCAGATGGTATTAATGTATTTGGTTTAACATTGTTGGCGCATTCTCTGGGTAAGTTTCTGCGAGAAAATTGTGATTGAAAAGTCATGCAACCGAAGACATGTAAATCACGTTTAATGGGTCGCGTGACTTTTCGATCAAAGGTTGATCCTCAAACTGAAGTATTCGGTAATTGCAGCAACTGGAATAACATTACGTCACATTCGTGAAGGAGTTGAATTACCACCTATTATTGATGAAAAAAATTATGACTCACATTACTTGGTCAGTAAATAAGTTGTTTTTGTACTGATGTAAACAAAAGAGTAAAATCTCAATATCTTTCAACAGCAATCTCATCGATTAAAAGAACCAGTTAAAATTCTTCCAGTAAGTTATGTTTAGGTTACTGATAAAGATCTGCATAAAATAATACTTTTTCACTTTTTCATGTTTCAGGGAGATCATTTAATGGTTGAGTGTAACTACAATAGCACTTCAAAAAACGACACAGTAGTTGTAAGTATCACGGCCATTTTGCTCGTTTTATTCGAATGTTATGAACTTTTATTGAACTTTCATCTTATGTAGGGCGGATTGAGCTTGCGAAATGAAGTTTGTTTAGCATTAGTTCAATATTATCCTCGTTCACCTTTGAGTGAATGCCAGAGTTGGCCTGCTATTGATTTGTTGACGTCTTGGTTCAACATCAAACTAGGGCAGTGAGTAGTTGATAAAACTCGATTGTGAAATCAAAATTCATTTAAATTCGGATGTTTCAGACAAGAGAATGGATTTGTTGTTGAAGATCCCAATCATTTGGACGGGTCGAGTAAAAGTTTAACCGAGTTTTTAAGGAAATATAGGTGGGGTGGTCGTTCTCAAGCGTACCAAAGAGATATTCGATTTGGCCAATATCTTCCCTTTTGCTTGCGCCATGGCCGCTTTCCTGCAAATCTCAGTCTCAAACCGGTCAGTATTTACATAATTAAATATGAAAAAATATAAATATCAATTTCATTTGATTTATTAGGCGGATTATCCTGAAATCACATACCCGCATTACGTGGTTAGTGCAGTTTGCTCTGTAAATACAACTCAAGAAACAATGGTTTCGTATACCAAAGTGATGGACTCTAAAAGCAGTAAGGACAGTACGATGGCAGTAACAAATACCCCACCCTCAACAACACCAACAACAACAACTACAACAGCAACAACAATAACAACACCAAAAGCAGCAATACCAATGGTTATTACAATGACATCAATTGTGACTAAATTACCTGTGGATTTCCTGGATGGGTTTTCAACTATTCCCAGACGGACATCACCAATGCCTCCGGCTCATTTAAACCCTATAATGTCTATTGAACCACCCAATCAAGCGATTTGTTCGTCATACAATATTCTTATACTATTACTTCCTGTCATTTTATTGATATACACGTAAAACTTGTATCTAAAGCAGCATTTTATATCTCAGGATAACTTTTGTGAAGTCATTTCTTTTACGAAATTTTGTATTGAATATTTTGTATATTACAGATTAAATAAACAAATTTTATCTAACTAATAGTGAAGTTTACACTTATTGCGTTATCAAATTGTAAATAAAAGGAGGGAAACAAAAGGCTGTAAATAAGGTCATTGAAATGAGGACACGCTGTTTTGAGGAATGACGAACCTGACCTTCAAAAGCCCAGGTCAGAAGGTTAACAAGAATGCCTGAGTGTTTGACAAAATCGAAAGGAAATGACAACGTAAAAATTGAAAATATATTAACAAACATACATCGACTTAATGGAAAATAAATTTCTCATTCATAATACGATGTTTATTTAATAAACTATACTTAAATAGGACTAATAGAGAGGGAATCCGGGATGAGAATCATTTGAAGAGCTCAAGGGTATGGATGACCTCTTTTTCTTGGCTTTAGCGGAACTGTTGAGATAAACTCATTCATTATTAGCAGACAAGGGTACGAGTGAGCAATGAAGACAAGCGGTGAGTAGTTGTTGTTCATTAGACACTCCAATTTAACAAGAATTCAAGTGTTGAAAAATGTCTTTATTTTCAGTCTGTTTAGTTCAATTTATCGTGTTGGTAGTGTATTGCACTTTCAGTCAGGCATGTGGCCCTACTCAATTAGTGAGACAAACACCCGCTATGGCTCAATGGATGGGAAGTGAGTTAACCATTTTAACACTAAATTAAAACGTGATCCGTACGTTGACATGTATTCATTTTTTTGTAAAATCGGTTTAATCATAGTTAGCTCTGGATTTTGCCCCACGACTGTTATAGGCAGTTGTCGCCAATGTGTTGATAATTATCAATGTCCTGGAAACCAAATTTGTTGTCCCGTATCCGGATTGTATTGCTGTGTAGCCGCACCGTAAGTTCGCAGTTCGATTGATTGTATGTGATTAAATGTGTTTTTCCTATTGTTTCAAGTGCCAGAAGTGATAAGAACCGACCTTACCCCTTTTCTATATATACTCCGTGATGTTTTTCATTTTAAAAACAGGTTAATACAGTTTTGTATTTTAAAGTAGGCCTATTCAAAGGCCATTGAAATTTTAATTGTAATGGCAGGTTCCATGTTTTAATGAATGTAATATATTTAAAAGATTGAATAAAATTGTACGAGAAAACGATTTATGTGGTCTTACTTCCTACAAACGTGGCTTTGAACTCTGGAGAAAAAAATTCATTTATAAAGGAAATTGGCTCCAGTTACTTTTTTATTGTGGAAATGTTTTCCCATAGTAAATTGCTGCAGATGTAATATAATTCAGTTTTTTCTTTTTTTACTGCTTTCGAGAATAGACGTGTTCATGTTCTGCAACACTGCACTTATATCGCATAATTTCTGTAAAAATGAGGTCAAAGAGATGTCGTCCGTTTGAGCTTTGTGCCAATATAAACACATTTATAGCTGACAAAAATCATTTAAAGCATTTTACACAATGAAAGCAGTAGTATGAAGTTTTCTTGAGTTACTTTCTCAGATTTCACTAATAATTCACTTTCTGTTATCAGTTTTTCTCCCTAGTTGGATTGTTCCTAACACTCCAGTGTGTTCTGGCTTTGCCATATGGCTACATCATGGAATACACTCCTTACGACGAAACAATTGCGGAAGAAATGTTTGTTGTCATGCCTTCACAACATCGATTAATCAAACGTGAAGTATTTGATTTGGTTCCCGCTGCTGCGCATCACGATCACCACAGGCATCACGGACACCATGGAGGCGGCGAGGCCACCGAGGATGTTGATTATGGAGCAAACACCGGTGGTCATGGAGCTTTTAACTGGTGGTCCAGTCATCCCGCTGGCGGACACCGCAGATAAACCAACGAGCGACCAAATTATTTGTATATAATATGATTTGTAATGTAACCAATATGTAAAACAATAAATTTTTACAAGATTTGATTTAAAAATATTTTTCACTTTTATTTTAAGCAGGTAAGTAATACATCAATTCTATATAATTAAATTACACCCTGTTCCTGTTGCACCCTTTTACGCATTAGTTGTGTGGGCATGGAACGACAGGAAGCCAAACCTCAGCGCGGGAGCTCTTAAAACTGCTGGGCGAGCTGAAGAAAGCTGAAAAGAGTAATTTAGTCGATTACTTACCAAATTTCCAAATTTTTTACAGTCATTTTATATTACCAATTTGTGGACGATCAGCATTGTAGCACAAGCCTTGAGTATTTAATTTAACACGTAAAGCCAATACGAGATCATTAGGATTACGCACTATGTTGGAAGTGGACATAACGTAGAATTTGTTGGCGGGAAGTGTGTCCATTACGATGGCCGTCTATGAATTAGGTGAAAAGTTAAGTTAACGATAATTAATTGTACAAAAATACTTTACATTGTTTGCAGCTGGAATATCTGTGTCAGAAATGTAAAAGTAAGAGGTGTAAACTTGAGCGCATCTGTCTTCAACATCAGGAACATTGTGGATTCCAAGAATAACTGGTACTCCCATTCGCAGTTTTGCGCCATTGACGTTAGCTCCTGATTAAAGTAACATATAAAATTTAAAATAATGGTGATCATTTGAAAAATATTTCGCTTTACCATAACGGGAATACATTGACAAGTGGAAATAGCCTTGACTTTGAGCGGAGTTCCAGGGAATGCAAGGAATAGTGGTGTAAGAAGGCATTGTCACCGACTCGTATTCTCGTTCTTCAACACCATCGAGATGATCGGCTATTTTTGTGTAAGGAAATGAAGCAAAATCTAAAAAAAAAATGAGTTTGTGTGAGTTGAGTTTACGTGAAAAAATCAACCTAGTCTTTTATTCACCATGGGGTCTGCAATTAACGAGTCCCAATCTAAATACCGGTAATAACAAGAATAACAATTAAAATTAATAAGTTTAAATGCACAAAGTAAAGTAAATAATCTTACCCGAAAACGAGCAATAGAGCTGTAAAATGTGACATGATCTCGGTTTTGTTGTTTCACTTCAAGTGGATGGCTTGGTGTGATATGCGCATTCAGCAATCCCATCGGTTTAAATAGGATCCGTCGGCCAAAGGATATTAGTCATCAAAATCATATTATTGGCTAAAGTGAAACTTCGAACTCGGTACTTGGAATGGACTTATAACTGGATTTCAGTGCAATTTGATATTTACTTACCTTATTTCTTTTTCCGCGTAATTAGTGATAAGAAAAAGTCTGATTTTATTATTTTTTGTGCAGTTTTTTTATATAAAATTTTATTTAGACTCAAATTACCATTATTGTTTTGTCCTCTAATTACCTCTTACGTAAATACATCTTTTATTTGTCATGCTATTAAATTATTATTTCTATTTCATGCTCAATATATTTTCATTACTATTATAAATTTGAATAAATTTAACATTGAGGAAGTTTTAGTTAATTAAATATCGCAAGAGTAATATAAGAACGAATTACGAAAATCTGTCTCAAATTTTCCATAGGGAAGTTGCAAACTTAATTAACCAATCTTGATGATGACCTTAACCATGATTACGGAACAAATCCAAGTCTAAAATGTCAAACAAGGATCTGATAACTATTAGTAAGAAAAAAATCACTAAATTCTTTTCCGAGAAAGCAACTGGAGCAACGCGAATTTCAGAAATGTCAAAATTTTATCACAGTATTTATCTATTTATCTTTATCTATATATAGAAAGAAGAAAGTTGTCTGTCTGTCTGTTCTCTATGCATTCAAAAACCACTGAAGGTATCAAAACCAAATTTTACAGGATGATTTCTGAGACTATGACAGTGGTTTTAGTCAAAGTTTGGATCATATCAAACAATTTTTTCATACAAAAAATACTTAAAAACACTAAAAAATGCATGCAAAAAGATGGCTTCACTGTTTAGCATTAAGAGATTAAAGAGGGGAGATAAGACACTGCAGGGGGTAATCTCATGGGTTTGAAAACCTGACCACCAGGTGACTGAAGTCATAAGTGTGGTAAGACAATTCATTCATTGGCCCATGGTTTTTCTCTCCTTTTTGTTTATTTTTGTTTCATTTCGGACGCCATATGTGTTGAACGCTTGGTTGTTTGGTTTAAATTTTTTTTCCTTTTTTAATTTGTTTTAGCGTCATTTCGGACGCTTTTGACCACTGTGTTGAACGCATGGTTGTTTGGTTTTACTTGTTAGAAAAATTGAGAAAAATTAGAAAGATTGAGAAACAAAAATTAGAAAAATTGGAGAAAAAAAAATAGAAAATTGAGAAAAAAATTAGAAAAATTAAGAAAAAAAAATTGAGAAAAAAATTAGAAAAATGGAGAAAAAAATTAGAAAAATGGAGACAAAAATTAGAAAAATGGAGAAAAAATTAGAAAAATATTTTATGATTTTTGTTTACCCGGGCAACGCCTACCTTTGCTAGTTTACTACTAAGTATGACAAATTGATCCTTCCAAGGTTACGTTATTGACTCCAGATGGCACTTCTAACTGTACAAAAATATTACCCTAGTCAAAGTAATGGCATGATGTTTCGTAACGATTATATAACGTCGTAAAGAATAAGACGAGGTTTAAAAAATTACAGTTTTTAATTTTCAACAAATAAACTAAATTTTGTGATTGTCAACAAAACTATAATACCAAGTATTGCGACTAATCAAAATACAACCAAAAAAAATATATATAAATATAATAATCTCATTTTGCAGCTAGAGATGTCGGCTATGCTTCCCCCTGCTGCTTCATTCGATGACTAGAGAAATAAAAATAAATTTTAACTTAAATTTCAAACCGGAAATAAACTGTTTCTTACTTCGCAATTCGAAACAAGTGATAAGTTTGCGTTGCAGCAATAAACACATTAACACTGAACAAATTGTAATTCTTTGGGACAATAACCATCGAATACCGCGACCAGATGATGCCTAGTAAACAATTTTATCATATTTTTGAATGCACAAATATATAAATAAGTTTTTTACCAGTAAAGAATAACGATACGCATTGTGCTGGACTTAATTTCTCGACTGGTCGAGCGATATCTTGAATTCCAGCTACAACCAGACCCTATAATGTAATAAAATTACATTTGAAGATCAAATCGCAGATTAAATTTATTAATTCATTACCCATTTAAAAGCTGGCGCCCAGAAAAAAATTGTTTTTGGGCCTGGAAGTGCGAAATAGAACGGTTAGAAATGAGAAATAAATAAATTTCGAATTTTTAACCGGCTGGATGATTCCAAAACGGCTGAAATTTTAATGGCACCATCCTGTCCAAAACCGCCATCGTTGATCGGTATACAGCCGACATCTCTAATGCGTAAATGGATTGGGTTATTTCAAAAAATTATGAAGAGTATTTGTAGCTTGTCCCTTCGACTTCGTTGCCGAAGTTGCTTTGCTATAATTCTAGAAGGCGGAAGCTGTAGGCACTACGTGAGAACGTGCCAGGAAGCTGCAACAAACGAGACGTTATCTTTGTCTCATAAAAAAAATTTTCGTGCAGTTTTCATGATTGATAACAGTTTTTAACTCTTTATTTCTCAAAATTTGAAGTAAAATACAAAAATACGCGCGTTAGAAACTTTTAATTACAATTAGATAATCCTTCGCATCAGTAATCATTGTACAGACGTAGTCGCAAACGAGCCTCCGTACAAAACGAGATTTCTGGGTAAAGGGAAGTGAGCAAAAAGATGGCGCTCCAGGTGCAACTGGAAGAACTGGGATGGTAGTGAAAATTAATTTCTTTATCAAGTACTTTGTGTTATTTTACAATTAATAGCTTAAATTATGATTGATTAAGCCCTATTCTGTTAATATTTGAAAATTTACGTTAATACTATCTAGTTTCAATGTTATTGTATTTCTGTACGTTGAACCTTGCAACAAGGTTTTCTTTGGTAGCGTGTTTTATTAGGCAATACAGATGTAAATAGAAACCCGTACACTTTTTAATACAGGCATTTAACGGAAGAAACAATAACCGAATTGTGCGAAGGCGAGAAACAACCCACAGTTGCCGGAATTGTGAAGAAAGCTTTGGATGTAAGTAGTTGAAATGACAAATGGAAAAGGTGTGGTTGAGCCTCATGAAAAACGAAATTTTCCAATTTATAGTTGGATTTACGAGATATCGGTGCAAAAGTTTTACCGGACGATATAAACAAAGGAAAAATCGAAAGTGTAAGTTGCATTACATCATCGGTATTTGTATATTTTTTAATTTTATTTATTTATTCTCGCGTGCTTAGATAACTGGAAATTGCATATTTCAAATCCAAAAAATTCGCAACGTTGCGGCACCGAAAGTAAACGAAGAATCTAATGTGGCGCCACGTTTATTGAAGTTACAGTTAACAGATGGTCACACAAATTGCAGCGCTTTGGAGTTGGAACGATCGAATCGTTTAAGGTTGATAATTACATTTTCCGTTGAAGGTTTTGGATGTAATCGAATTTTAATATTTTTAGTGTGGATACGCCTCCGGGAACTAAAGTCAACGTTAAAAATGACAGTATCACTTTGCAGCAAGGATTTATCATATTGAGCAATAGTGGTTTGGAAGTGCTGGGTGGCCGAGTTGAGGCGCTGATCGAAAAATGGGAAGTTAACAGGGTAAAATGCAAGAAGTTACAATTTCTTAGCAAATTTGTTAATTTAATTTAATATCATTAGAGTCTAGCTAAACATACGCGTAATAGTTTTGGTCAGGAAGGTGGTCCTCCACCTTGGGTTGCTTTCGGGCAAAAAATATCGTCTGGAGGAACTAACGTGAATCTCAAAGGTGAAATTTTGTTTAATTTTTCGATGGGAAGTTAATTTAGTGATTATTTTAGGAACTGTGAAGTCTCTGGAGGGCTCGAAAGAGGGGAAAGAGAATGAAGAGTTTGAAAAACAAAGAAAAGCAACAATTGCTGAGGCAGCTAAAGCGAAGGAAGGGAATAAGAAAGTGTTTGGCGGTGGAAAACAGGTAAAAGTTATTAAAAAAATTAGTTTTGAATTGGTTTTACGGTGTTAAATTTGTTTTTTGTTTTCAGCTAATGGATAAAGATATTGCTCAAATTATGAATTTGGGTTATTCTGCCGATCAAGCGTTTTATGCTTTAAAAAATAATAAAAACAATTTGGATCTTGCAATTAAATTCCTCAAAGAGGGTAGAAATACCAATAGACGACAACCTAAAAACGAGAGAGGTAAAAAGGATACTGATGACGAACCGTCAGCTCAAAGTCGACCATCGGGTCCTTCGACGTTATTCGACTTTTTAGAATCGAAAATTGCGTTACCTGCTGGTAATTAAGTGTTTTTCATTGTGCTTGGAAGCGCACTCATTTCTTATCGCTTTCTAGAATCGAAATCGGAGAAAGATAATCCGAAATCGGCTGCTGATTTTCAAAAATCGGATATTCCTGACGGCAGAGGTAATCGAGGTCGAGGCGATAACAAGTTCAATCAGCCGATGAGGGATAACCGGAGACAGGAACCTTACTTTCACGGGCAGCAACAGCAAAGGCCGCGGACCGGTGGTCTGTACCCAAAACCGCAAAGAGGAGGGGGAAGAGGCGGCGGACACGAGAAACCAAACTTCGCCAATAATAGAAATTTCCCTGGAAAATTCTCAGAAGAAGATCGACGAAGAAATGACCCCCAAGACCAAACGCGTAGACGGAATAACGTGCCGATGTTTCAAATGCATGACGGAAACTTCCCACATCCACGACAGAACATGGAAAAAGGAAACGGACCCGACCAGGGACATAGATTTAATTCTGAACGACTCGCTGGGGGCAGCATGCCGCCGAACGCAGGCAGACAAGGGAACCAGTCGCGGGACAAACATCTGAATCGGGGAGGGAAAAGTCAGAATAATCATCACGGCAATTACTTCAATAACACGATGCGAATAACATGGAAGCAAGGAGACAAGTGCCTAGCAAAATACTGGGAAGACAATAAAGTAAAGAGTTAATTGATTAAATTATTGATTATAAAAGTTAATTTTTTTTTTTTTTTTTTTAGTTTTATAGGGCCGTCGTTCACGCCCCCGCTGCTAATGGTGCCACCTGTGTTGTTCGATTTCTCGATTACGGCAATTACGAAGAAGTTCTGGTCGAAGACATGAACCCAATCTCAGAAAAAGTGACTTAAGTTGAATTCGTAAATGCTTGTTGTTACTAATTGCAGTTTTCGATGCAGGATATTGCGTCACCGATGTTTGACGGCTTATCTGCTAACTTCGTAAACGGTGCCTTCTCTTCTCCATCGTTGCCTGCTTTTGCTAACAACGGCATGATTTCGAATCATTTTAGTGGGACGCTGGAATTTCGGCGAGGCGGGGACAGGCCCTACATAAATGACAGAAATCGTTCACGACAAACGAAACCCTCGCAGCAGATTTACGTTCCCCCTGCGCAAAGACAATAATTTTTTATAGGGTTTTAAGTAATTAAAATAGCTGAAAATACCTTGTAATACGGTTTGGTAGTTTTGTTGATAAAAATATTTAGAAAATGGTTATTTATGAATGTAGCTGACTTATCATCTGGGATTTATCTTCTACTGGAAATGAGCATGCATTATTTAAATGTTTTTTATCCATTGTTTATTGAAATGAATATATAATACATATTTCATTTGATATTTTCAATTATACAACACGGTGGAGGACGAAAATAAGCCTTCACAATAATGACAATAGGTAACTTTGTTTATGCAAACATTAAAAGCAAAACTTCAATCGAAGCGACCAAATACAATCCTGATTTTATTACCGACCCATCTGAAAATTTGTAAGTGTCAATTTGTCATTAATCTTTATCGGAAACGCTCTTACCGCAGGAAATTTCATTATCAAGGTCAATCAACTTGTAAATGATGCCCTCTAACTTATTGTCTTTTGCCCTTGTTAGAACGTAAACATTTTCTATGTGTAAAAAAATGAAATCAAATTAATAATTAAAACTTAGAAACGTCTCTCTTTTGTCTTTTTACTCAAATAATCTTCACCGAACGATAGTATGGAGTGATCGCTTATCAGTTTGCAGTTGCAGCATAAATTTAATTTCTCGCTTTTCCATTCATCGATTCTGCCGTCCTCCGATAAAGCGTGAAGTGATCCGTCCACGAAATCGCCGTATATAAAACTGTAATTTAATTGCGGAAGATCGTTTCCGGTGTAAAATAAACCACCGATTACAGCGGATGGCGTCTTTTCTCCGTGGATGTGGATTGGTAATTTATGGTTTGGTCCTTAGAAAAGGAAAATAAGAAAATCGAATCTGGATTATTTTATTCGGTTTTACCATAATCGTTTCCGTCACGCCAACCGTGGATGCCGCCTTTTGTTGCTATACAAATTCTGTCTTCGTTCTGCACGCCAACATCGCCACAGATGATTCCTTTTGGAGCTAAAAATCCAAATCTTTTTTTACGAATGAATGAATAACACAACAGATTTGCATTTACCGATTCCACAACGCCACGGATTTTCAAAACCGCTCGCGAAAATCTCAATTTCGTGTTTTTCTTTACCTTTAGCGACATTAGTTTGCAAAATTTTCCCTAATTTTGATGTGCTGCATTAAAATTTCGATAATAATATACTTTGTCTATTATTTCTTGAATTTCTTCACACCTACTTGCGAAATGCCTCATTTCTCAATCCGCTATCGCCTATTGTTATGTATAAATTGTCTTGTTTGTCGAAAAACAATTGTCCGCCATTGGAAATATCTGAAGGTTGAGGCTCAGACAAGATAATTTTATCTTCCTCCACCTGACACGATATAAAACAGCAATAACTGTTACTTTTCTTCAGTAAAACCTCTTAAAAGCAAGAGATCTTCATTTATTGAGTGTACAAATGTAAGTAAACTTTGTTCTTAGTGAAATCGTAAACATCTTATTGTAAGTGCAATAAATTGAAACAGCTGTTTGTAATGTTTAGTTTCTTCTCATCGCGTTAAAAATTAATCAAGCAGAAGTAGGGCGAGCCGTTGGTGGGTCTTTAGGTTCAAGAGGTTGCTAAGCAGCGAGCCAGCGACTGGTGCATTTCAAAGACGCTCTCAACAAATTTGCCATGCAGAGAAGCCGCTTTCATCAATCAAAGCGTATTTACAGATTCACAGCAAGAGTCACAGAAACTCAATTTTTTTTTTTAAGTTTATAAAATTTGTAAATAAAAAGAAAATGATAAGAAGTGTATTTAACTTTTAGTTATTGAATTTTTGTAATATTTTACCTTTCCCGCTGTTATTAAGAATCGCTTTACAACACTTCTGTGGTCTTCGGCGTTGCTTAATTTACGTGAACTGTAGTGCAAATAAAATGAATTACAGTTTGGAAAACATGATGGATTTACCGCTAATCCCAAAAGACCGCGTTGCTCTGGATTTTTGTCGGTCCTTGAAGAATCATACACGACTTTATCAGTCAAGTTTAAAAGTGTGCGGATGGTGTTATTTCTTGTATTGTATAAAAGCACGTTTCCGATTTGTTCAATTATAAGAATCTCATTTTTGTTCAATGAGCTTAAAGCCACTGGACTTTTCAGATGACCAAGAAATTTTTCACAAGAAATGCACGATTTTAAACTGTTTTTTGCCGTTAAAAGTTGGAAAAAAGTTGATCCAATAAATAATACAACAACAATTTTTTTCATTTTTACCGATTTGTGCGTGATAAATAGTATTGTCCAAAAAGAAGATGCAGAAAACGTGTTTATTTTTATATATACAAAGTGCTGAGGAGATTATGGTAAACCAACAGGTAAAAATCTCTCGCGTTTGTACATTGTATTTAAATTATTTCTTTTCTTCTATTAATATATACAATAAAAAGTCTTTATACAAAATATTTTGCAAAAAAGTTTTTAAAAGTATGTTAATTTAATATATTCAACGTTAATTAGCATTACTATTACTATCGCGCCACCACGCTTCCATACAGACGCTAAGTCGTTGCTTGGTTACAGCCAATCGTAACGTTCAATCTTTAAATATTTTCCAGCCAATCAGAGACATGCGCCTCATTCAAATTGAACTTTCCCTCCGCCATTGCACGGCGTAAACTCCTCGGTCCTCGTTCAACCTGAGAAAATTTTAAAAATGAATCAAGATAAGACATTATCCAGTAAGTATTGTGCAGAGTATACATTTTAAGGGTATAAACTAAGTAATTGTCGAAAAAATTAGGCACAACGGATCCTCTGAGAGAGAAGTTGAAGGCTTGGCAGGAATCTCGAGGTCGTTTGAAAGAAAAGAAGCTGCCATGGCAACCTCGGTTTAGGAAAACTTTAAGCGAAATAACAAACGAGGCAACGGCGAAAACCGGTTCGCCCGAGAAATGTGAACGTTTGGAATCAAAACCGCCGTTAAAACCGGAAAAGAAAATGTTACCGCCGCGGAAATGGAACGACAGAAGGTAATTTGTGTTTTAAAATGAAATTGAGTTGGAAAATTATTCTATTTAATGCATAACTTTAGAACGAATTTAGAAAACCGGAAAAACGGTCCCGAGAAAGGTGAATGTTTGGAATCGAAAGCGCCGTTAAAACTGGAAACGAAATTATCAGCACCGCAGAAAGGAGATGATATGAGGTAATTTTCTAAGTTTTAAAGTAAAATTTTAAAATATTTTTTTACATTTTTTTATATTTTATATTTTTAAAAAAATTCAATTTAAAATTAATGTATTATATTTTAATTGCAGAACAAATTTGGAAAATTGGAAAAAAATGAAATTTCGAAAAGCTGACAAGGAAAACGTGAAAGTGGATGAACCGAAGCCAAAAATGAAGGTTAAGGAACCCGTTAAGAGCAAGATACCACCTGTGGCTCCTCCCGCCATTCGAAAGTCGCCGATAAATTTCATAGAACGAAATAAGAAGTTCATACAGCAGATGCAAAGGAAAAAAGAAAACCAGAAGATTTTTAGGAGAATTACTGTTGCAGATGTGCACATTCGAATGAGAAGATCGTCATTAGAAAAAGCCAGGCGTCACATGAATAGAAGTACCAATGATTATTATTGTTTGAAGCCTAGGGTTTCTATTCGGCTTGCAAATAGTGTGAAAAAAAGAAAGAAAGCGCCCGAAACTGAAAAAGGTGATGATGAATTCGTGTTGCACGGAGGTGTTGAACTTTTAAACGCAATTCAGTTATCACCACGGCGGAAAAGTATACAACAACATCAACGTCGAACTGCATCACCTGATTTTAAGGAAGAAGGTTTGGACCGACATCAGTTGAGTTCTACACCTTCAACGGAAAACTACAACTTCAATTTACCACCTTTGCCGCCATCGAGCAGAAAAATACGAAAAAAATTAGATGTGCAATTTGATGAAGTTACCATGAGTTTTAATAACAATATCGCCAACACAGTTGCGAGTACCCCGATTTCAGAGGTAAACAAAAAATAAAAAATAATTTATTTTTTTTTAAGATTTATTTTTTTACAGATAGGAGAAGAAGCCAGCAACTTCCACGTGAAATTTTTAGTCTCCCCAATCAAACAGTAAGCGCAAATTTATTTTTAACTATTCTCCCATATTTTCAACTCTCTTTAACTTCAGTTTGCCAACAAAGAACCTTTATTCTCTCACGCCCGTGCGTCGGTCAATTCGGTCATCGAGAAAGAGCAAAGGCGGAAATGTGTTTGATGATTTAAGCGATATTCCATCACCCCTTATGTCAAATGCCCTCTACAGAGAAAATTCGGCGCTTGATATTTTGTAAAAAGATCTGACGGCATAATTACCTTTTTCCCTATGAATTTATTTTTTACACTTTTCCGTGTTTCGATTTCTTTGTACGAGTTTTTTCCGTTGTAACGCAAACTGTATTTTTTATTGCATTGAATCAACAAGTGGAAATTATCCTTGATTATATAACGCATTTTTGCTATTGCTGTTACTTAACACTTTGAATATAATTCTACTTGAGTTTTTATTTTGTAATTTGTATATATAAAAGCTTTTGCTTAGTAGGTGTGACGATGATTGTTTGGCCACTTATTTCGTACCACATGACTTTTCAAGGTCTAATATAAGAAGGCGTGGTGCTTGTTATTACCAGTGTAGCGGTGTGTCGGCGTGTCCGCCGCACGAGAAACTTGTTTCACGTGGCTCACTGTGGCGCAATACTTGGCAAGGTCAAGGACAACTGGCCAAATGCCAGCCGTTGTTTTCTCCGTTAAGGAGTGGCCGTAACGAGTAAAGTGTCCTCATATCACGTCATTTGACACGTGTATGAAAAAGGATAACTCAGTCGGCGGCATCACGTCAATTTTGTTTTGTTATGCTGTAACGCGATGTTTGCAGGGAACGTTTGTTAATAATAATAAATAAAAAAAGAAATAACCGGAAAACTAGTGCCAAGGTCAGCAGCTGCACGCAGCTTCCTGGACGGCCACTTTATTTGATCAGATAGACGCTGAATTAATAATTAATGTAAATAAATCGGTATACACAAATGATTCGAATCTGTTTATTTTTATATTAAATTTTTTTATTTTCTCAATTTTTAATCATTGAATGATATAATTATTTACAATCGGGGAAAATAAAATAAAATCAGATTTCGTATACCAAAATGATAAGGAAGAACGCGGACGTGAAGTTCAGTAGGCGTGGGATGAGGAATTTTTCGGGATAATATTACAAAATGATATACGGCTTATTTACTCTATAATATATCTATATTTTCAAAGTAGAGAGTGATTTGTTTATAACCAACAAAGATAAAAGTAAAAATACATATATGTAAATACACATATTTCTTTACATTAGTGATAATAAACGTGCTTTGTTATCGTTACATAATAAAATTAATGGACGGCAGTTTTTATTTTTTTCGAGTGATCAAAGTGGTATACGATGCAATTCGTTGATTTTTCCGCGTTTACGAACGCACTTGGAGCAGTAATGCGGGTAAATTGTTATTCGAGAACTTGAAATGACGTTTATCGTGAAATTTGAGCAACGCCGGACTGTACGGATGACGTTGTTTCAGGTGTAAAAAATGGATTTCGGGTTCACTGGTTGTGTGACCGCATTCCTCACACACGTACATCTTGGCTCGCCGCTCTTTGTACGCGTATTTATGTTGGACCCCGTGCACTTTAAGTAAGTGTGACTCGAGCGAACATCGTTGGGTGAACGATTTGTTGCAGTACGAACAGATGTAAGGGCGTACTCCTAATTATTTCAAAAAAAGTTGTATTGAAAATATGAATGAAACACGACTTTCGCTTCTTTTTACCTGTATGTGTTCTCGTGTGGCGTTTTAAGTCGAAAGTGTCGTTGAATCCTTTGCTGCAAAACACACACAAATATCTCTTGACGTCGCTATGGCACTTGAGATGCCGATTAAGCAGTCGCTGCAAACTGAACATTTTGTGGCACACACGGCACGTGTATTTATTCCCCTGGCTGTTGGAAATGTCCATCGAAAGTCGGTCCAATTCTGCGCTCAATTTTTCCGATTGCGATCCCGCTAAAGGGTTCTTAATCCCGTGACCTCCGTTCACAAACTCCAACGGCATTTGCGCGGGCAGGTTTAGCTGTAAATGATTTGAATTAAGCCTTTTTTCATTCCTTTCCATTTTATTATGTTACCCTTTGGTGCAAATTGGCCAGATGTAAGTGAAGAACAGGTGACGACGGCGACAAACTGTCCCGCGTGCTGCTGTCTGGCGTATCCACTCGACAGATATCGGGCGATATGGTTTCGGGCGACGACGGCTGATAAAACGGTCCCATCGGCGAAGTCAGTAAATGGGTTTTTGACGTTTCGTATGGAAACGAAGCCATGGTCGGCGACGAACTCGTCGGCAGACATAGCTCGTCGTCTGCGGTCGCGACGTTGTACGGGGTCGGCGACGCGGGCGAAGTCGATTGGAAACCCTTTTGCTCGCAGGGGACCGCGGCTTGGCCGATTTTTGGTATGTGGTAATTGATGGGCGATTCTTGCGGTGGAATTATTTCCGATTGAATTTTATTTCGTTCAGCCGCTTCCCGAGCAGCTTCCTCTAAAGCGGATTCACGCACCCATCGCTTTTTGAGAAACCCTATAAAACAAAGTTTTTTTTTTTTTTAAATTTAAAAATGTGCAAAAAAAGCTTTTTAACGACGTTGTTTACGAGCAATTTTATCACGCTTTTAAATAGTTAATTCACGTTTGTACCTCCCCCACTTTTATTTGGTTATTACATTAGTTAGACCATGACCTTGTTGCGTCAATGGCGTTCCGCGTGCGCCGTTAGTCGGTTCCGTATGCTGGACGCGCAGAGGCGCTGATGTAATCGCGCGCATCTTGAAGGTCAGCGGAAAAGAAAAGTCACCCGACCGGTTTCCCGATTGGCGTATTGCCCATGATTCAGTCATCGGGTCCAGGTGCGGGGGAGGAATTGGAAGTAACGTGTCTTGTATAATTCAATGTTAAAACTCCCCAATGAAAACCGACAATATTTCCATTCCGAAACGCTATCGGCCAAAAGAGCCAATTTGCGCCGACGACAAAAGGCGTCGAATGACGTCCAAGTGGGCGTTTTTTTTTAACAGCCCGCAAATTATTGTTGGGGGAGAGGATGTTTAACTGATGGGCAAACATTAAGATGTACAGGTGAGGTCACCTTGAGAGTCGCAAGGACCTCGGGCGAATTCCTCCACTCGAGGAAGCGACGAGCGTAAAGAAGAGACCAATTGTCGCCCCGTAACTTTCTGAGAATTTCCCCTTTACGGCTTTTTTGCCTTTTCAAGTCACGAACGTGTGAAAAACATTCTTTCTACACTCGGAGCGATAGAAATTTGATTATTGATGAAGAGGAAATGATGTAACTGAGGCATAACAGTTGTCAATAAAATAGGAAAAAAGATTAAATTGAGGAAAATCCCTCTTCCCGCATCGCTCGCTATTGACCTTGGAAAGAAGCGCACGTTCCAACGGTGTTTATTAAAAAACGGCGCACGTTCGGAGAAATATTTACTGGCTTGCTTCGCTTCATTTGAAAGTTAATCGCACAAGTCAATGCCAAGGTAACGCTGTGATGTAAACCAAGATGAGGAAGCAACATTACCTTGGCCTTGACGCAACCAACTTGTTGCAATAAGCTGTCAAACTAACCTGGTTTGGGCGACTGCTGCAAACTTGTTGTTATTGTCGAGCTGCTTTGCGTCGTCGGCGATTCGCTCGACGTCTGCGTTCCGTCCATCGGCATCTCTTGTCCCTCACGGCCAAGACCCAAACCCGTTCGAAATTTTCTTACGAGAAACGCTTTGGGCATGTCGAGCAAGTTGAAGGGGCTTGCTGCAAGCTTGACTCAGGTAAAAGTGAAGTTGATAGTGAGGGTTTGTGAAGAGGAATTAAATGGGACGCACCCGTCGACCAATGGTTGCTTAGACCTGGATTGTCAAGTGTGTCAGTAGCGAGTCGGTCAGTGGCAAGGCCCGGATCCAGGCCATGCGGCCCACAGAGAAAGTGAAGAGGCGGAGCTGCCCTTGAATTGGGGCGCCTCTAGCGGCACGGCGGACGACTAACGCAACAAAAACAGCCCCGGGCGTGAATGAAATACAGCAAGAGAACGCATAGTAACTAAGGAAGAGAATGAAACGTGTCTATATATTCGAAAAAAATAAAAGGAAAAAGAAATTAAAAAAATTGCAGTACTCAATACGTATATACACGTTCCGTTTTCAATGTGTGTGGGAGTTGGGACAGAAGCCAATTTATGTAACGAGCGAATTCCATAAAATTTAGAGAAAGGATCTTTTAAAGGAAAAATATATTTATTTTATTTGCGTTTTTCAAAAATAAAACCTGTGCCAACAAGTGATTTTTTTTTAAATTATTGTTATAAACACAGCTTGAAAGCGAAAGGGTTGAAGACGAGGGTCAAGGGCGAGTAAATGACCAGGTGTTATTGAGGATCATGACTTTGGATAATTTGAATTTATTTTTTTCTTAATATCAAAACCCTTTTATTACAACCCTAATGCGAAAAAATTGTAGGAGTTATGTGTTTTTTGCGTTTTTTCATTCTAATGTTGCGATTATATCACATCTGGACATTGGAGCATCATCTGTTGTTTTCACTTAATGACTCTCAGTCCGAGGAGACATGACCCTTTGGTCACTGCCCTATAAAGAATTAGGAGGCGGCTGAGGCAGGTGAGAGAAGAAGTCGCAGGAAACGCTTATGTCACCTGCCAGATGCATCTTCGGAGCCAATGACCGTCGACTAATGGAGTGGACAAAAAAATCCACTTCGTAAAATGGCGGTCGTAAATTTCTTCTTTTTTTTCATTTTATGGAGAGAAAAATTTTTTTTTTTAAATTGAAAAAAAAAAGTCTGGGAATTCTTAGGTAAACATCGATGAACGTGTGTGAGCTACACGAGCTACTGGGGGACGTTGTTTACTAGTTTTACCCCTTTCTTTCCATTTTAAGTGTGGACCCCCGTGGATTCGAGGGGAGAGATGGCTAGTAGGGGTGGGATATGGGCCAGGAGGTCGTTCACCCGCTGTGGGCTACTCTCGTCAAGGTGAAATGTGGCCGTAGGCATCAGTTTTCTTACCTGTTACCAACGGGATTTTTTTTTCCTTTTAAAATCCAGTTGATAATACTGTATAAAATTTTTATTTAAAAATACCAGAAATTTAACCGAAAAATGAAAAAAATCTCAAACTCGAAAGTAAACATTGACACGATAACGTTAACGCACCGCACGATATAATAATGGAAATTTGATGAATTTTAATATAAATGAAATAAATTTGAATCACATTCACGTTCACAGAAATTGTTTACACGTGCAAACGAACGGAAATGACCAATGACATGAGATACAGTTGTATTTGTGAGAATTCTGTAGTGTGTCCACCAAAAAGGTCGACAGCACTGAGGAGGGGCATTAAGTTTCACGCTCGGCCACTTGGCTTTCCGCCGTATATTTTCATTTCCATTATTTCCATCCTTTGGTCCATCACTCGTTTCCTGGATGCATCCCATCCACCCACACACGATCCCTCCCTCTCCCCCATACCGTGTGTCACGTGGGTAGCGACTAAAACGACGGGAAAAATTCAAGAAAAAAAAAACAGCAAATGGCAAAAAAGAGCAAAAAGCAAGAGTGAAGCGCACGCTTTTCCTGCCCTCGGCCAGTGACTCGTTTGAGGTCATTGATTTCTCGCCTGCTGGACCATGTCTTGATGCCGCAGATGGGAAATAAAAGGCAAGAAAGGCTTGTCAGGTGCATTTAAACGTAGAAAACATCTTTGAATAAGCCAAAGAGGACTTTGGCCCTTCCCTTTCTCGATTCTTTCCCCATCATCCATCAACAATTTGGTGTCTTAGCGATGCATGCTTTTTGCCTACCGACTTTTCAATTCCTTTCTATTTTTTTTTCTTCGTAAGGTGTTTGAAGTGCAATGAGGAGGCGAATGCCCTTTTTTGGAAGGGCAAGGGCCGCACCATTGGGCTAGGCGATATGGTGACAAGCAAGCGGGAGAAAGTGAATCGTCTCCCCCTGGAAGGGGAAGGAAGGGAGCAAGAGCCGCTCCCGCACGAGATAATGACCTTGGTAGGTTCAACGTTCACGTGTGCACGCGGCCGTTGATCTCCCTCCCCCCACACCACATTCCGACACGCTGATGATCTCTTCCTTAGCACGTGATGCGCGAATCCCTCTTCCCTTCGGGAGGAATGAACTAACAACACCCACGACAACAGGTGGATAGTCCGCTTTTTTTTCAAAACAAAAAATAAAAATATCGATGTTGCGTGAATGAAATTGAATTTGTAAATAACCCCGCAGTCCAAACACAAGTTCGTATAAGACAGTTATGTTTTGAATTAAAACTTTTTATGTTTCGATATAAGTATTGACGATTGGTAATTGCTCAGAGATGTTCCTGCAATTAAAAGTGATTGATGGTCGATGAGAAAAATTCAGAACTTCCTGTGTATGTCTTAATTATTGACTCGAACGAGCAATAAATTTTATCGATGGATGGATTGTTACTTTTTCTACTAGAACGTTAATTGCTAGACTGGTTTTTGAACGTATTATAAAAATAATACATGGTCGAGATGGCACGGGTTGGAAACTGCATTCGCTCTTTGTGTTTCTATTTCAGTTGGGTATTTCCTCGCCCATGACCGCTCGCAGTTTCGCCTTGGCCTATTTGTGGAAAAGAGGCGTCTCAGGCCTGGTTTCCTCTCCTTTTTCAAATCGTTAATGTTTTTCGGCTAACCCTTTCTCTTTTTGTGTCATTTTAAATATCGAACTTCCCGTGGTCCTTTTTCCAGTTGTGGTTGAGTATTTTTAGACACAAAAGAATGGTCCCCCAACCCACAACCCATCTGAGAACTTCGATCCGTACTCTCCCCGTCGAAGAAAGGGAAACCCAGACAAAAACAACCTCAGGGGGCAATGAATGACCTCGTGGCCCTCAATCTGATTGATCCATTTCCTTTTCATTGAGGACAAGTTATAAAAGTGTTATACGTTACGTTAGTAGACGGTCGTGGATTATTGAGGGTTTTATTGAGGCTTTATCTGTCGAGTTTGGTTATTCATATGGAAATTGGGATTTCAAGTTGACTTTTACCGTTTTGGAAGAAATCTGAATTTAAATCAAATTAGTTAGTGATGAAAAGTGATAAATTGGCAGCGATTTATCACTTTGTAACAAGTGCTTTAATAAGCGTTAAGCAGCTGTTGTGTCAACAGTTGCAGTCGGTTTGCTTGGCTTAACACAGGCAGCTCAGACACGTGTCTTGAAAACAGTGAGTTGAATTTTTTTTGTATTTTTATTTGATGTCATTGTGCTGCTTGGGCGTTTCAAGTAATCTGCAAAAATAATTAGAAATACTAAAATTTTTTTTGAAGAAAAAAAAATAAGTGCGCAGAGAACAACAAAAAAAATAATGAATTCTTCAACAACAAAAAATTCTAATATAAAAACTTGAAAAACTAATTAATAATTTGATTTAATTTAAAATTCCAGTGTAGAAATAATAAAATAAAAATTTCTTCATCTGGTGCGTCTTACGTTAAGTATTGCGTATTTGTTATAATTTAAAGCGCTAAAACAGACTCGTTTTTATTATTTTTTTAAAAACAAATATTCAAAATTTTAAAAACAAATAAACCAAGCGCTTTAACCACCAATTGCGAGCGCTTCCCTGCAACGTAAGACGGTATTTAAAAATAGCTAACATCGTGCGGAGTTTTTTTTAAACAATTTTTTCTTTGTGGTCGTTGAAGACAACTCAAACAGCAATATTTGCTTAAGATTGTATAAACAAGAAAAAAAAAAACCAAACAAATCATGCGAAATCATTTTTTAAATACTTTCTTTTTTATTTTACAATTTATAAACTATTTTACACTACCTTTGAGCAAAAAGAGAACTATTTGTGCTAAAAGGGTAAGATATTCGTAACAAATTGGACAACGGTTGATGGAACCTATCACTGGGGTTTAGATTGTCACACACTATTGATGTATAACTACAATATCGGCAAAATTGTAAAAATTCTCTCGGTGATGTATTAAATAGTTCGTTTACAAAATGTAATAAAAAAAAACTTAAACAAGTGTATAGTATTAAAATTGTAAAAAGAGTTAATAAAAAATTTAAAATTCATAATAAAAAAAATGAAAACTTGAACACAATTCAGTCTAAATCACATTGCATTTAAAGGTGTTCTAAAACAAGTGTCGGTAATAAATGTAAATGCTACTGTATTGCAAATCAGAGATCATTTTGAGAACGGGCAGTGTTTTCATCTGGAGGAAGCATAAGTGGCGGCATCTGACGACAAATACTGATAATACGATACGACAGCAAGGATGAGATAAAGCTTAAAGCCGCTTAAAAGCATCGTACTGGCGAATGCGACAATGTATTGGAGATGGAACTGGAATTGATATTTTAATTTTAATTTTTGGAGTAAAAATTTTCAAATTTTCAAACCTGAGTTAGTATCATGAACACAACAACGGTCACGATCACAAATACCAGATTGAGCATCTCAAACACAATCCAAAAAAGAACCGGAAGACTACATCCACGAACCACACCGATAGTGAGACAAACGGATAGTATGAAATCGACCCCATTTATCGCAATTGCCACGAGGATAAGGAGCCATAAAGCTGAAAAACACAAAAAGAAACTTTTATTTCCAAACAGGAAAAAAATTTTAATAAACACGTTTTATTTGTTTATTTACTGTCTTTTTTCCTGTAGTAAAATATTTCTTCGATTTCATCAAAGAAAATAAAAGCCAAAACTAGAGCGGCCACAATGCATATTCTGTAAATCTGACGCGCAAATGTGCGTTAAAAAAACAACAGAAAAAATTAAAATATTAAAAAAAAACAAATAAGATCGAGTTTATACCATAAAAAACACAGCTGTGCAAATGCTTCCAGTTCTTAGAAGGCATTTTCCACAGCAACAATTCTTCAACATGGGACGGGCACCTGATGCCTTTTTGGCTGGCAACGGCTTCTCGAACTGTTTGGAAGGAGTCATTCAACCTGAAGCGAAACAAAAAATAAAAAACACGTGACACGTCTGTAAATATCAGTCCAAGGGCATGCGGTTTGTCTTAAAGTACTCCCTAAAACGGGGAGGTGTTAGGTAGAACCGGGATACGGAAAAAAATGCAAGAAAAAAGAATATTTCGGATAATTTATATCGATTAACTGTCTAAGGTTATTTAAATCGCTGCCCCTGATATCAGATGTGGGCTTCTCCTCGTGTTCCGTACAGGATTTGGAAAAAAAATTATCTTTTTGACCGAAAAAGTATGAAACCTACATTTGTTTTTTTTATAATAAAAGAGATTGGGTTTATATCAAATTTATATTATCTTAAGAAATTGTTTAAATTCGATTTTAAGTTATTTTCTCTTTGTTTTTTTTCCCGAATTAATTCATTTCGCTTACCTCGTATACTAGTTTTTATCGTATAAGTGTGGAGAGAATGATTAAAAAGAGATGTTAACTCAATAGATTTGCAGATAGAAAATTACGAGGAGGGAAGTCCTGGGATTTGAGCCGGGAATGTCGAAGCAATAAGCACATCCAAATGCCACAATCTCAAGCCCAAATGCACTCCCACACTCCTGGAAGCTGCATTGATTTTAATCCGGGAAAAAAATTTATCAACCCATCACATCATGTTTCATACTTTTTTAATGAATTATAATCCTGTTTTGCAATAAACGATGTGGTTTTATTAATCATTTAATGATGCATTAATGTGAGTCACCAGCCACATCTTTGTAATATTAATTGTCCTTTACAATGGAGTCGTTATCTGCAGCGTCATTTAATCGAGCTTTCAATTTTTGGCGTTAGAAGACACTAACAAACAAATGGAGGTCGTGAGCTGGAATAAGTCGAGTCAAACTAGCAGTACATTTTTAGCCGAACATTCGTAAGAGGCGCTAGACTTAAATAAGTGCAAAGTATATTTGATAATCAAAATTACAAGAAATGAATTTTTTTTTGTACAATTTAGTGTAACTGAAGGCATCTCATGCAGTTTCGCACCCGTTTAAATGTCACTTCTGGTTGTGGTAGCACCTTGGAATTTAGTAAATACGATGACAATTGTATGTAATTGGAGTTACGAAAATTTCCTATCTTTCACGTAACCGGAAGTGCTCCAACAGAACGCTTAAAAGCATTAAATTCGCAAAATTACATCAGTCGCTGCACTGGAGACAAAAATACATTTTGATTTTGAGGCAAATGGAAATATCAGAAGTTAATAAACAACTGGTTTATTAACTTCTGGAAATATAAACCAATCCGAATCATTGCAAACAAACAGTTTCTGCTCTACCTGTATTTAATTATTGTTACGTGGATTTTATTTTCTATTTGATTATATAACAATTAAATTAACAAACTTTCCATTTTGTGTAACTTGATATTTATCCTAACATTTGCATTATACCTTTAATTTAGATCTAAGATCTGTGAAATAAAATATAAAACCCAAATTGAAGTTCTTTTTTATTACATATATTTAACAACAATCAATTCATATTTAGCGTTACTTTCTTGTTGATTGCTTATTTAAGTCTGGTGGGCCTCGAGAATATGCGGCTGGAAATCTATGGCTCGCTTGATTCCGGCACTCAAATGATATCAGTAGTCTATAAAAAAGTGGCTAAAGTGCGAGTTCACTAATCAAATTTATAAACATGGACCGCAGGAGAAGTTTGGAACTCCTTCACCTGGACGGGATGCGTTCAAAACACACCAGTTCGGACTCGCTGGCTTGTTCGGAGTCGAAATCCAGTTCCCTTAACTCAAAATTAGGGCACGAATCGGTGGGTAGCTCTCGTTCTAAAACAAGTTCGCCTCATTCACCGTCAAAATCCCTCTGTTCGTCCTCGTCAACGTCGACAGAAAATATCCCTGTGCCAGAAATCAAGGTATAGTATGTGTGGATCTGTTGTCATTGATGTTTTCCTGTATCAGGTTACTGTGTCATTTCGTGTAAAACGATCTGGCCATGACGCTAACTCATGTATTGCTGCTTATCTGTGTGATTGGCTGCGCGTGGTCTGAGTTTTCTTTAGAAAAATTTAATCAAGTGTATTGCTTCGTTCTTAGACGAATGTACGAGAGTCGAGCATGGTGCCGAAACCTGATGAACCGCCTCTGATTCCAGGAGAAAAAATACAAGGAATTGGTAAATTAGATGTTATTTGTGATTTTTATTTTCTCGTAGTGGAGATAAACGATACAAACATAAGATAGTTATCTAAGTGTTTAATTTAACAAAACAATTTTTTAGCACGTGATGTGACGTATTTATGCCCTTTTACCGGACCTGTTCGAGGAACCTTATCCGTGACGAATTACAAGTTGTTTTTCAGAAGTGTTGACCGAGTAAGTATCTTTAAAAAATGTCGTTTTTGTGATTTTTCTGAGTTTTGTTTTTTAAGGATCCGCCTTTCGTTTTGGATGTGCCTTTGGGAGTCGTGAATCGTATAGAGAAATTGGGCGGGGCAACGAGCCGTGGAGAAAATTCCTACGGGATCGGACTAGTGTGCAAGGTGAGTTCTTAAAAGTTCTGAAATCAACAAGTGTGCGATTCAATTTGATTTATTTTGCAGGATATGAGGAATTTAAGATTTTCTCACAAACAAGAAAATCATTCCCGCAGAAATGTGTTTGAAAAGTTGCAACAGTACGCATTTCCATTTTCACATAAATTGGTATTTGATGCTTTTCTTTATAAAAATTATTGTAATTTATATTTATTAATTTTTTTAATTATATTTTGTGTATAGCAATTTTTTGCATTTGATTGCAAAATGGATTTCGGCTTAAATGGCTGGAATGTATACGATCCAGTTGCAGAATTAAAAAGACAGGTAAAAAAATTGTTTTTTGTAAACCCAATTTTGATGATAATACAACAATGTGATATTATTTACAGGGATTGCCTACCGAAAGTTGGAAGATAACAAAAATCAATGAGAACTATGAACTCTGTGATACATATCCTGCGATTTTAGCAGTTCCTTCGGTAGCAACAGACGAAGACCTTCGAGCTGTTGCTAATTTTAGAAGCAGGGGTCGCATTCCTGTATGAGTATTTACATTAATCCATACAACCACTCTCTTATACATTAAAAATTGTAGGTTTTAAGTTGGATTCATCCAGAGAGCCAGGCCACAATCACTCGATGTAGTCAACCTTTAGTTGGGGTTAGCGGGAAAAGGAGCAAAGACGATGAGCGTTACATTCAACTCATCATGGATGCCAATGCCCAATCGCATAAACTGTTTATCATGGATGCCAGGCCGAGTGTAAATGCTGTAGCTAACAAAGTAAGAAAGCAAAAAGAATTTTAACAAGAAACTAAACTAAATTTTGTTTAATAACAGGCTAAAGGCGGTGGATACGAAAGTGAAGACGCCTATCAAAACGCAGAACTAGTTTTTCTCGATATTCATAACATTCACGTTATGCGGGAAAGTTTACGCAAGTTGAAAGAGATTTGCTTCCCGGTAATTGACGATAATCGTTGGATGTCTAATGTTGAGTCAACACATTGGCTGGAACACATTAAGTGCATTCTTGCTGGTGCAATTCGAATCGCTGATAAAGTCGAAAGCAACAAAACGTCAGTGATTGTTCATTGCAGTGACGGTTGGGATAGAACATCTCAGGTAATTTTTTTATTGTTTTTCCGATGTTGTACTGATAAAGTGTCCTACTATTGAATTGTTTTTTTCGATGATTAATACCTCTTGATAATCTTTATCAGGAGATTAATTTTCCGTTCACTTTTAAACCCGAAGTTTACTTTATTTTTGAAAATAAAAAAAAGAAGATTGTATGATATCACTAACTCGATTTTTTTGTATTTATTTTTAGCTTAGTGCATTGGCAATTTTGATGTTAGATCCGTATTACCGAACTATCAAGGGATTCGAAGTACTAATAGAAAAAGAATGGCTTAGTTTTGGACATAAATTCGCCCAGCGGATTGGTCATGGAGACGATAAACATTCAGATGCGGACAGATCGCCTGTCTTTTTACAATTTGTGGATTGCGTTTGGCAAATTACGCAACAAGTATGGCGATTTACGAGAGAAAATACAAATGTTAAAATCTCGTCTTATTTTTTCAGTTTTCTAACGCC
The DNA here is from genome assembly GCA_034700445.1 of Stenotaenia linearis. NCBI lineage: Eukaryota > Metazoa > Arthropoda > Chilopoda > Geophilomorpha > Geophilidae > Stenotaenia > Stenotaenia linearis. The sequence continues at coordinate 78,384 of JAQIXT010000031.1, read as the reverse complement.
TTTGAATTCAACGAACACATGCTTATTACTATTTTGGACCATTTATACAGTTGTTTGTATGGAACGTTTCTTTTTAATAGCGAACAACAACGAATGAGAGAAGTAAGTCAAGGATTGTTAGCGTAATTCGATTACTTTATCAATTCGTTTCTCTTGATAGGAAGTGAGAACTAGAACGCTCTCGTTGTGGTCGTATATTAATACAAACCTCGAAGAATTCACGAATCCTTTATACTCGAAGAGCATTCATCAACACGTACTTTTTCCTGTGGCTAGTTTAAGGCGAATCGAACTGTGGAAGGGCTACTACTGCAGATGGAATCCACGAATGCGCACTCAAGTAAATTTACCACATTTTCATAAGCAAAAATTTAAAATAAAAAAAATAAAAAAATGTGAAATTCAATGACAACCATGCGTGATTATTAATAGGAACCGCTTCATTTACGAGATCGAGACCTACTACTGCTAAAAATTCAACTACAGAAAAAAGTAGAAGAATTACAACGAGAATTAGCAAACAAGGCACCAAAAGGATTAACACCACCACCTCGTGTGGCTTCTCCTATCAATGCATGACACGAATAAAGTCAACTATGTTTATTGATAAATATTGAAAAGTGGGTTTTGTTAAGCAGTTATTCTTATTTTATATCGTAGTCGCGTGTGTATATAAAAATATGATTTCCTGATGATTATGAAAACAATATTTTATCAGTTAGATAACAACGCTTTCAATCACTTTCTTCGTCTTCGTCCTCGTCCTCACTTTCTTCCTCGGCATTTTTCAACCAATCTATGAACTGAATCACCTGCGAAAGAAAGAAATAAATTATTTACTTAAATGAAGTTTTTTGGTTTTCACTAATTAACAATTTTACATTATTTCGTATAAGCTGATGAGCGGTTCCATCTTCGCTACCGTCACTAGTTGTATTGTACCATTTCAAAATGGCCTCTTCAGAAAGAATTTGACTGTTGTAAAAGCGAAACATGATCTTCTTAGTAACTTGCATGTAATTTCTATGACGAGCGAAATATTCTTCCATTGCAAAAAGACAATCCATTTGCGAAGCGGGACTCTTCATGTAATTTTGAAATAAGGTTTCCATTTGATTGAGAACCTAATAAGAGAAAATGTTATAATAAATATTAAAACGTTTAAATATTTCCTTACTGGTTGTAAAATCGTAAAATACTGTTGGACATCAAGCATATCGGAAGATCGAGAATTTGGAATATCAAGAATGGCTAAGGTTAGAAGGTTGTTAACTTCTTTCATTGACACATTATAGGCATATCTGCAAAGAGATTTAATTTGATCAATCAATGATTTTTAAAAATAAATTTATCTTTACTTTGAGGAATTAATTTCTAATATGAGATTTTCGGAAGGAATTTTTTCTTCCACTGCTCGTTTTAAACTATCCACTATTTCTTTATAAAACAAATTCGAATCCTCTGCTAACACATTATCGTCAAAATCCTCGTCAGAAGCTTCAGCATCAGACACATTGACACTGCTCGGAACTTCGTCTTCAATCACATTTAATAGTCCATTTACGTAATGTAGATATGACTTCATGTCGCTAGTTTGGTATACAAAAGCGCAACCTTTTTCACCTACATCTATTATTAGAGATATTAGAAATTGTAATTTTTTTTTTGTCGTCTTACCTGTATTTGGCACCGAAATTTGTTCTCCAAATTCATCCGTTGGTGCCTTATCCACCAAGATTGTTCCTTCACTTATCGTACAAGATGGCCCAACGGTTACGTTGTACGACAAAATGCATCCTGGAGAAATTTGAACATTTTCTAATAAGTGCACGTTGTGAGCAATTACAGCTGACTTCAAAACACATCCTTCATCGATTTTCACATTGTCCCAAATGTGAGAGTCTTCGATAGTAACATTATTGCCTAAATAGGTATGGCAATAATTCAGAATTATTCTTACTATTGATTACCAGTAAAAATATTTTACCAATTACACAATTTTTTCCTATTACAGATTGTGATATAAAGAGTCCAGTACCAATTCGCGTGCCTTCACCTATGATAAGCTTATTTTTCAAATTGCAGCTTCTATAAACAAAGCAAGAATTTTTGAGTATTTTTTATACCTAAATTTTTAAGTGAATTGAAATTACCTAGGTAGAACTACATCTTTAGATAAGTACACATTTTGCCGTAAATAGGAATAGCCTAATTTGGATGGCTGGAAATTGATATCTGGTGCAAAAGGATACACCCATCGATCAATTATATCTTTACTAACAGCATCATAGGTCTGAAAATCGACTATTGAACAGGCATACTCATCGTTAGCAACATGAGCATGTATTGTGTTGCCTAATATCTGTAAGAAAATGATATAAATCACAAATAGCTGTCGTTTATGCATAGTTATAGTCCGTACCTCTTCATTTTCTAAGATGCCTTTGATGAAATCATCTTTCGTTTGATAATCGAAGTTATCGGAGAAAGATGATAAAACTTGCGGAGAACATATGCTAATATGGCTGCCACTTAAGTCAAATCTAACGGATAAATGGCTATTTTCTTGAAAAATTGACTTGTAAAAAAATAAAAAATTAAAATTAATTTTAAAACTTATCAAATCTTGCGAGAAACGAGTTATTTTACAGTAATAAGAGCCAATCGCAACTTGAAGAGAACAAATAAAAACAAATTCTCGTTGCTAATTGAATAATTTTGCATTGCAACTGGCTCTTAACCAAACCAAAGTACTAATAATTCACTTACCAAAGGAAAAGAAATTTTCTGCTTATTGCAATTTTTTTGATGATACAAAATTCGTTTAGAGTTCCCATCAATCAACAAAACTGTTTCCTGATGAACGCTACGACATCTATGTTTTGGCAGTACCCGGGTATAAACTTCAGTCATGAGCAGCTGCTTATTAGTTTTGTAGGTTTCCCTAAATTAATTTAACACTTATCATTAGATTAAACTTTAATTTCATTCTAATTTTCACCTATGCTCGTTAATAATCGGTTGTAAGTCAATATTAGATACCAAGCACTGGTTCACTAACACGAAGTCATTTCGAATCACTCCTCGGCTATCGATTTCCCTCAAAGTATCGCCTAACGACATACACTCATAGGAAACAATAACCGAAATTTGCATTTCGTTGAACGGATTAAGCCAACCTGATCTGTAATAAAAATATTAGAACCGTAATTACATTATCAATTCAATCACAAGCGTTCTTACTGGTTGAGATAGTCTTGAATCGCATCGGCATTTTTACAGCAAACAAGATAAACTGTTTCTATACCAGATGATTTCAAAAATCGTAATGTATATTCAAGAATCGGCTGGTTTACCAAAGGGAATAACACCTAAAATAAAATTTATTATAAATTGCAAAGAGTAAGTACGAAATCAAGAGTAGAAAAATTCGTACCGTAAAATTATCTTTACTTAACGGTTGAAATTTTTCATCAAAACTATCAGTCAAAACAATTGCTTGGTAAGTATTCTTTACCGCATGTTCACATGTTTTTTGACCGCCTTTACCAACATATGCCATTTTGAATGATGAAATAATATATGCCAATGAAACCATCAGCGTCTGCTGTCTATTGACAAACACCTGAACCTTTTTGACGTTCAATGACGTCATGTCTTAATGGATGTTTACAGAAGCACGGTGTTGGTGAAACAGATTTACACGACTTCCGACATCAAATCAAATAATTCGTTCAAATTGTAGTATAATAACCATAAAGAAGGAGGAACAGGTTACACCTGTTTAAGTTTCGCCTAACCGCATATAAACGTTTTGCTGCTGAGTTTTCTTCCATAAAAACATTTTTTATATCGAGACATTTTCTGTAATTTCGTTTGTAAGTTTTATTTTCCCGCATGGCTGTTAGCAAGATTTGTTGTGTCGGTGCTGGATACGTCGGGGGTCCAACTTGCAGTGTAATAGCGCTGAAATGTCCAGAAGTAACGGTGACCGTTGTTGATAAGAATAAGGATAGGATAGCGCAATGGAATTCGGATAAATTACCAATTTTCGAGGTAAATATTATATAAATTTATATATTTTAATAGTAATATAATTTTTGAATTGTTTCAGCCGGGGCTGGATGATGTAGTGAAGCAATGTCGAGGGGAGAATCTCTTCTTCTCAACTAATGTGGAAGATGCGATCAAAGATGCGGATTTAATTTTTATTTCGGTCAACACGCCGACGAAAACGTTCGGAGTTGGAAAAGTGAGGCACTAAATTTTCTACAAGATGAAAATGTGAGCAAGTTTAATTTAGGGCCGCGCTGCAGATCTGAAGTACATCGAAGCAGCTGCTCGGTTAATTGCCGACACAGCAGTAGGCCACAAAATTGTTGTAGAAAAGAGCACAGTACCAGTAAGAGCGGCTGAAAGTATCACCAACATTCTAAAGGCTAATACGAGACCGGAAGTTTCATTTCAGGTTCGAAAATTGGATTACAATTGTCCACAGTGTTAAAATTGCGTTGTTTTCCACAGGTTTTATCCAATCCTGAATTTCTAGCGGAAGGATCAGCTATTAATGATCTGTTGAACGCTGATCGCGTTTTGATTGGCGGCGAAGAAACTGCCGAAGGTCAAGCTGCTATAAAACAGCTGTGTTGGATTTACGAGCACTGGATTTCACGCGATAGGATTTTAACCACAAACACTTGGTCGAGCGAGCTGTCAAAACTCGTAAGTTACATAAGATCCGCACCGTAATATGATTTTTTTTAATTTTTAAATGTCATTTTAGGCTGCGAATGCATTTTTAGCACAAAAAATCTCGAGCATCAATGCTATGTCTGCCGTGTGTGAGGCTACGGGAGCCGACGTTTCAGAGGTAGCTCATGCCATTGGCATGGACAGCAGAATTGGGTCCAAATTCCTTCAAGCCAGTGTAGGATTTGGTGGCAGTTGCTTCCAAAAAGATATTCTGAATCTAGTTTACATATGCGAGTGCTTGAACTTACCAGAAGTGGCTACGTATTGGCAGCAGGTATTAAAATTTGTTTAAAAATGTGTTTAAAATTTATGATTTAATTTTTATGTGACTTTAGGTTATAGACATGAATGAATATCAGAAGAGCCGATTTACGAACAATATTATCGAAAATTTGTTTAATACCGTTACGGATAAACACATTGCCATATTAGGATTTGCATTTAAAAAGAACACTGGCGATACAAGAGAATCTCCTGCCATATACATTTGCCGTTATCTATTAGACGAGGGTGCTAGGCTGAATATTTACGACCCTGAAGTTGAATGTGGTCAAATCATTTCTGATTTAAGCAACTCGGTCAATTCCTCTCTCATAGAAGATGTAAAACAAGGAGGCAAGTAATCTGAAACACTCACGCAAACTAATTAAATGATTACTCATTAATTTACAGTGTCGGAATTAGTAACGATTCACTCGGATCCATATTCAGCTGCAGTTGGTTCGCACGCGTTAGTTATTTGCACGGAATGGGACGAATTTTTGGTGAGTACTAAACAGAGGTTTTTGCAATCAAGTTACTTATTTTACACTTGCTGCATTAGAATTTGGATTACAAACGAATGTACGACAGCATGTTAAAACCCGCATTTTTATTTGATGGTCGAAAAATTTTAAATCACGAGAAACTATTAGCCATAGGCTTCCATGTTGAAACAATTGGAAAAAGGTTAAATCGCTCCAAAGTTTATAGAAAATGTGCTGATACCTAATATTTCTGATTTTTTAAAATAATCATCGCGCTCATCTAATTAAGGTCAAACTAAAAAAACTTTTTAATTTTCAATTTTTTTTTATTTCTTTAATTTTTTTTATATAACTGAAATAAAAAATTCTTATCAGGCAAAAGAATGTCGTTAATTTTTACAAACTGATAATAACAAACGTTAAACTTCAAGGGGTTTACAACTGTTTACAGTGCAACAATCTTGATCACAGTATTGATTTGCCTCAATAGTACCGAGTGGAAGCAACTGTCCAGGATAAATAACTAAATCGATGATGTACTTTTCAGTTAAACTTTCTCTGTCGCTCTAATCCATGAATACAAACAATTTAAGTTTAAAAAATAACATTGAAAATTTTTAAAGTAAAATATACCGATTGTCTTTTCGGCGGCAAAAAAACTTCGTTCCAAACACGACGTAAATTACCTCTCACTAACGAACAGGGAATTCCAACGTGATCTGATAATGCCTGACGTAAAAATAATAAAAATTTCGTGTGAATGTGGAAGTTAACAACTGACTTTGAACAGAAGCGCTCTTGCTCTGAATAGTGCTTTAGATAAAGTTCCAATTGGTATAACGTTGCTTGTGTATTTACATTTCAAGTGACTGATTTCCAGTTCTGGACTGAACGAATGAACAGTGTCGATGCTAAATCTGCCGCCCATTTTATCACTTACAAACCTTAAAAATACCAAAATATATTTCGACATTTATTTGTAAATGGATTCAATGTTAACCTGGCCAAAGCAATCACTTGTTTGTAGATATTAGTCATCGGAAGAATGAATTCTTTCACCTCGTCCAGAAATTTAACCAACACTGGATCTCTCGTTGCTCGGAAAACCATACTCGTTGAACTGCTCGTTTTATCCGACGTATCGTCGTCCGATGACACGGAGCTAAATGTTAATTGAATTTAGCGTTACTTGGAAAATCAATAGTCATTGTTTGTTACAATATAGCAGCTTGCTGTTGAAAATTAATCAGTAAAATTGGGGGTTTGGTATTTATAGGAGCTATAGTGAAATCTTCAATGCTGTGAAATTTATTTTCCCACGGCCAAGCTCCGACGTCGTAAAACATATCGTAAATGTGATCGGTCGGGGCTAGGTAGCCGGTGTATCCATATTTGGCAGGTAAATGAGTCGAGAAAATACGCTCCAATACGAGATCGGCGTAATTTCCTCTGTTTTTCCATTTTGAATGTTGAGACAACAAATGAACAATTCTGTAAAGAGATGGGGTTTTTTATTATTTCTTATTTAACTGAAAAAAATGAGGTTTTACCCATGTTCGCACATTGCCACAGCTATATCGTAGTAAACACCTACGGTCGATATAATCCATAGGGCTTTTAGATAGATTTCTGGTTTTGAGAGCGACAATAATTTAACCAGAGATCCTATACCGAGTTGCAAAAACTTAAGCAGAAATAAAATGAAATTATACTTGAAATTTCAACTTTTTCAATGAATTACTTGGCTTCTGGCTTCACAATCGCAAATGTAAGCTGCAATTGCGGTGCAAGTATTCAACTGGACAATTATATCTCTGAAATATTGCAATAAATTATTGCAATAGATAATGGATTACTAAAATCCATACCGTGATTGAAGACAATTAATAAATCCAGGTATAACATTAGCGTGAAGAGCGTCTTCTCTCGCTTCTCTGACTATAGCAATGTTTGTAAGACACGCACAAGCTGCGGCTTGTAGCTCAAAGTTGGGTATGTGAAGAAATTCGGACAATGTGTCTAGAGCTTTGCAGTCACGAAGTTCGCTAGGATTTGAATGGTGTGAGCGCTTAGACCAGAAATAGGTTAATTGGATGAATTACTTGCAATTTTTGTACGACGTGAATGTCATATTTGCAAGAGCGATAGTTGATTGCAAACGAACAAAGTCATCTTCACTGCTTAGAAGAGGTACTAAATGCTCGATGGCGCCTTAAGTGGGACATAATTGTATTGATTTCTGGAAATTACGTGCATTTTGATTGAAATTGCACCTGCTTCTTTTAACGTGTCTCTCCAACGCCGATGATGTGCGAGAATTGCGATTGTTTCCGTACTAATTGCTTGTATAGCTGGCACTTCGCAGGCTAAAAAACCAATAACTAACTCCTCTATCTCTTCATCTTGAACTAATTTTAAGTTTTTCGCTACAATTTCACAAATTTTTAATTTATCTCGGAATCAACGCGAAAAATGTTTACCGTTTTTGAATAATTTAAAAAGGACTTTAAGCGTCCACAGTGTCACATCAACTCGTTCGTCCTTTCGTAGAATGTCAATAGAAAATGCTAATAAGCCACTGTTACATAAAAACTGGAAGAAAAGATTATTAAATGGCTGTCCAGAGGTTTTTTTTTGTATTCTACGGTACATGTTCACATTCAGGATCTTCCAGACAGTTGCTAATTACGCGCAAACAGTCGACGTGAAAATCGGCGTACATTTTACTCTCTAACATTTGCACCATGACTTGAAGTCCGCCGGAATCTGCAAAATTCGGCTGCTTCTGCCCTGTTTTTAATTAAATCCTTAAAGTTTATCTCGTATCAACTCGATCGCAACCGTTACTTTTACTAGTGGCACGAATTAAACACAAAAATGCGAGTTGTTGGATCACTTCAAAATCAGATTTTGCTAAAAGAAAAAGATTCAACAGTCCGCCCAAGTCGCATAAAATTTTCACCGAATTTGTATTCTACAAAAAAACAAAGAAATATTTAAATCTTAACCAGATAAACCCGTTATTTAAATGAGTCACTTGTAAAAGGTTGGAAAAAATCTCGAGTGAGTTTTTCTGAATGTCTGGATCTCGAACCAACAAAAATTTCGCAATTATGGGAATTCCGTTGAGTTTCAAAATCGCATTTCGGCCGTGGTAATCAATTGACATACAAGATAACGTCAGAGTTGCGTATTCAATAATCAGCATTTCGTACTGCTCCGAATCGGACAAAATTTCTAATATCATCGGAATGACGTCAAGTCGTCTCATTTCAACTCTGATTTCAACTGGATGAAATCATTCATTATTTTATAACTTAACATCGTATTTTATTAAAATTTAAATACCAAGTTGCGCCAGAAGTCCACAGTTCATGCAAACATATTTAATTACAACATTATTTGGATGATTTAAAAGTGGGATAAGTAATTCCAAAATTCCCACTGACTTTGCTTCTATTTTGTTCTTGTCGCCTTTTATTTTTCATTTTATTTTGCAAATAAAAAGGTAAGTAAATAAACGATACGGAAGTTGGCTTTTCTGCACAGCGCATAAAGAAATATCTAACTTTTTTCTACAAACTTCATGATTGATCCAAGAGCTTTTATTAAAATGTCTTCCTCGGTGCTCCTTAATAGAAGGGCTACGGTAGACAAAGCTTGACTTTCGAATGTAACTGATTGTAACTACAATGTGAATAAATTAACTATTAATGGGAGTTTCGATTATTTATTTTCTTTTTGTATATTTTTTATCACCTCTTCTAGAGTTCCTTTACGCTGCGTACTCACAGTCTGCAAAAATAATTATAAAACAGTGTTTATTTACATCATAATTTTTTTTTTAACGAATGATTACTTCCATTCTGTCACAATGCCAAATGTCAAGTCGAAGTGTAGTATAATTATAGATTTTCTAGTATTAAGCAATCTCGCAGTGAGGCGTGGTGATGACGTTATATTTTATTTTATCGATATATTCAGAATTAAAATATAAATACGGATGTAACACTTTGAAACGCCTTCATAACCTAAATAAAGTTCTAAATTCATCGGATGTGTTCGCTTGACCTCCGATGTAACGTCGAGTTGTTGCAATGCGCATGCGTAGTTACGTCAGAAGAGAGAGTTTCCTCGAGTACAGTGTTGTTTAGGTTTACCACACTCAGCTGTTACTTGAGACGGAAATTAGAGATCTAAGTTTCAATTATGCGTAGAAAATGAGTTAAACGCCAGGAGAATCTTCTCGTAATCAAGAGCTCACATTTACTGTCAAAATGGATATGGAAAACGAAATCGTGTACGGTACGATCGAAGATACACATGCTGTGATGTCAGAAAAAGTGCAGTCGTGGGCGAGCAGCATTTACCAGGAGTTCGAAAGAATGATTACAAAATACGATGAAGACGTAGTTAAGGACTTAATGCCGTTGGTTGTCACTGTGCTTGAAAGTTTGGACATTTCCTATACCCAGAGTCAGGAACATGAAGTTGAATTGGAATTGCAGCGGGACGACAACGAGCAACTCATGACTCAATACGAAAGAGAAAAACAATTACGGAAAGCAGCGGAACAAGTAACGCATTGGTGGTTTTTCACTAAACTTTGCTATGTAATTAATACCTTGGAATTTTAATTAGAAATGTCTCGAGATGGAAGATGCCCTCGACGAAGATAATAAAGAGTTGCAAAGCAAAATTGAGAGCTTGGAGTCAATCGTGAGAATGCTCGAATTAAAATCAAAAAATTCATCTGATCATGGTATAAAATCCGTTATTTTGAATGTTATTATTACTAAATCATTTTTTAAATATTAAAATAGTTATAAGATTAGAAGAGAAAGAAGGAGAAATGAAAAAGGACTATAACAAATTGCACGAGCGATACACGGAAGTAAAAGTTTATTTTTGATATGAATTCTGTGACATTTAAAATTTTACATTATAAAATCTATTTATAACCAGTTATTTAAAACACATATGGATTATATCGAGAGGACGAAAATTTTATTCGGAACTGACCGAATGGATCAGTTGACAACTGCATCTAAAAGGTAACTTAAAATTTGCTGGAATTGAAACGTCGATTAATTATTTTTCTACGTATTAAAGAGGGAATTTGCCAGTATCATACATGAGATCTGGGTCTGCAACAGTAATCAACGTAAACGCCGTAGATTCACCAGCAAAAGGTCCTGGAAGTCCAGTAGATTTCTCGTGTATGACATCACCAAATCGGAGTTCAGATTCAGCAACGAGTTTAAAAAGCGAATTACAAGTTGGTTTTTAAAAATATTTTAAAAATAATTAATAATAAATGTGTAATCTATAAAGGAAACTCAAATTTCAACTAGTCGAGATCAAGAAACCAAATTAAACGAATCATCTGATGGAGCTACAAGTAAGAAATAAAAATAAAAATAAAATATAAATTTAAAAACGCCTTATATTTTTGTAGAAGAAGGTGGATGGACATCTAATCTGAACGAATCTATGGAAGTAATAAGTTGTACGTCAGAGCTCGAAGATGTGGAGGACATTTCTCAAGATCCAAACATCGGTCCGGAAACTAAGCGAATCGATCCAAGGTTTTTTGTAATTTATTAGAAAGTTGTTTTGGGCGAAATTAAATTTTGTTTTCGTTTCAAGACCAGAGGAAAGGCCGAACAGTTTATACCAGGAATTAAGTTTTCAAGATTCAGATGCATTGGGTGAAGTTGATGAGGGAGCAGACATTACAGGTGAAATTATGATAATTAATCATTCGTGATTAAAAAATGAGTACGTCATTCTTCATAAAAAAATGTAATTATACGTGTTAGAATAAGAACTTTTCTTTTTTCCCCACTCATACAAAGGTGGTTGGGTACATCCAGGCGAATATGCCTCATCCGGTTAGTCTGTCATGATTTAGAGCTTGGAGATTTGTTCATTATTCATTTCATTATTTTTTTAATGTGCACTGTTATTTGTTTTAGTGTTTTGTGCCTGTTTTTCCTTTTAAATTTTATTTTTTATTTTTATTTTTATTTTTTTTGTGGCATGAATTTTTTCGTTTTATAGACAGTGGCAGTGAAAGAGCTGACAATGATCCTGAACCATCATTAGATGGTATGCATGCAATTTTTATTTTATTTTTTTATTTTTTAAAATCAGGTATTTTTATGTGTTAATTAATTTGAGCTAACGTAGACGCTTTGTTTGTCCGATATTTTTAAAAATCTAATTTTTAATTTTTTGTTTATTTTTTTTCTATTATTTATAATTTATTAATGATTAATGAACTAACAGTTTTTTTTCTTTTTCTCTCACTTGTTGCGTTTTTACCACTGGCAGTTAACGACAACTTTTTCGGTAAGGAAAAAATAGGTTTTTAAAATTGTAGCTTTAATACGAATAATACAATTCTATCGCTTGTTGTAAATTATTGTATCTGTTGTGTGTGACTAAGATTTAAATTTCTTCAAGGAATGGGAAGAGAAGTGGAGAATTTGATTCAAGAAAACAATGAACTACTCGCCATGAAGTGAGATATGTAAATTAATTTTTTTTTCTTACTTCTAATTACGTAATTTATTTACAGAAATGCACTAAATGTTGTAAAAGACGATCTGATTGCGCAACTCGATGAAATAACAAGGTTGATTTTCTTTTTTCTTTTTTTTTCGAAAAAAATTGATTTAATTTTTTTTTTTTTTTAATTTAGTGAATACGAAATTCTTGTCCAAGAAGTTCATTCATTGAAAGCCGTAAAGGAAAAAATGAGACAACGTATTGTTGAATTAGAAGAAGAAGTAAAGAGAATAAGGGAAGAAGCTGAGAAAAACGCTAAAGCTACGAAATCAGACGACGAGGTTTGTATAATCGATTTTATGGATTTTATAGATTTAAAAAAAAAATAATCGAATCAAAGTTGCAGGAGGATGTTCCAATGGCCCAGAGAAAACGCTTCACCCGAGTTGAAATGGCAAGAGTATTGATGGAAAGGAATCAATACAAAGAACGTTTTATGGAATTACAAGAAGCCGTGCGATGGACGGAGATGATTCGAGCGTCCAGAACCGATCCGACATTAGAGGGCAAAAAGAATCGCACGTCGGTTTGGCGATTGTAAGTATAATCGTTTAGTAGTATGGGGTGGGTTAGTAGCAAAGGCGAGTTTGCAGTATTACGCAGTGTTGTAATTGCTTTAATTCCTCCATATGCTGCAGTTCAAATGAGGCCCCTTTACGTGAGCAAATCTTGTGCAGGTATTTTTACTGCATTTGCTACAGTTGTTGTTCTATAGCTAGCATGATCACGTCCCTTTTATTTCTTCATTTTTTCCTGTGAATTTTTTTTCATTTGCTACTGTATGAATAAGTTTTTGCCTAGATTGAAGGAAGCTACGGCTTGGATTCGTGAACCGAACACACGATCAAGCATTCCGGTAATAGCGGCATTTTACTTTGAATTTTTTTCTTTTGTTTAGTTTCAGCAGTCTGTTCAGCTCGGCAGAAAAACCCGCGAGAAAACCACATCCTTACGTGAACGTACGTTACAATGCACCGACCCATCACGTGAGTCCGGCTCTCGATACAATGAGAAGGAAGAATTTGGGCGAGCGGAGAAAAGGGTTTGATTTTTTGGATAGCGAAATGTACGTAGTTGTGAATTGAAATGTGGAAATGAAAGAAATTGTTTAAGTGAACTGATGAGTGTTTGTTTTTAGAGCGTCGGAAAAATTGCAAGCTCAAAGAGCGAGGGAGCGACGAGAGCAGTACAAGCAAGTGCGGGCTCACGTGAAGAAAGACGATGGACGTATGCAGGCATACGGCTGGAGTCTCCCTGCGAAAACAAGCTCACTCGTAGCGAAGCCATCCAATCTAGATGTTAACTCTTCAAAATCCAATTCAAACGTACCTGTCCCAGTACCAGTTTACTGTCGGCCGTTAATGGAGAAACAGGTTGAATTTAAAAAGGATTTGCGTTGAAATAAAAATTAAATTTGAGTTTTTTTGTTTAGAGAGAAAGTTTTGCCGATGAAAGAGGTGATAAAAAGGAATTTGAAATCAGCGAGGTAATTTTGGGAGTTTTTTTTTTTTTTTTTTTTTTTAAATGCGATGAAATTAATGTTTTTTTATTTAGATTTGGTGCGCTACAGGAGTTAATTTAACAGGCGGACGAACCCGAGATGGGGGTTCTATAGTAGGGGCTAGCATTTTTTACTCTAATTCTAGTGAAAAAGAAGAGAACTCTTACGAAGAAAAATCGGAAGTGGAGCAGTTGAACCAGGAGTTGAAGGTAATTTGAATTTTTGAAATTTTTAAAATTGTTTTGATTGGTTATGATTTTTGTTTTTTAATTTAGGAGCAAGAGAAAGACAGAATTGAAAGCGAAGAATTAGAGAAGTCTTTATCGTCTTTAGTGTGGATTTGTACGAGCACACACTCGAGAAGCAAAGTTTCAGTCATAGATGCAAATAATCCAGCGGATTGTTTAGAATCATTCGACGTATGTACGTCACATCTTCTCTGTATCGCCAGTGTACCAGGTACAGTAATTTACTCGTGAAATGAGGAAATTATGTAAGCCGCTTATATAATTTCAGGCTGAAAAAAAAATTACTTAAAAAAAAAAAATCGATCCATCGCTTAGCGCCATCTGGTAACAATTTTTTAGCGCTTTATAAATCATTAGTTATTACCAGATCGCATTTTTATTAAGTTATAATTTATTCAATGTACGGAATTGAAAAATTATCTCAAAAGATTTCAATTAGGTTTTTTTTTTTTTTAAATTTATTTTGGAATGTTGACATAAAGGTCGTGTTAGGTAATTCATTGCCCAGAGCGCCAAAAAAAAAGAAGAGAACACCAGGGTGCCTGAAAGCTCGGTAAATAAAGTTTACTGAAGTTTATTGGCCAAGGGGAGATGCCCAAACCAGTCTTTGTCTGAATACCTGGGGTTTTATTTATGGTTTTGAAGTTAATTTGTGTCCATTGTCCGATGTCTGCTCTTTTAGGAAAATAAAACTTAAGTTGTCAGCTCTCATGGAATGTTGTTGATTATAATGAGATAAGACCTCTCCTTGTTAAATGGATGAGAGAACTGCTAAATGAAGTGTTGTGTGTTAGTGGGTCCAGTTCAAGTTGTCTATTTTTGGGGAAGTTGGATAGGTGATGTGATGGAAGTTATTAAGGTGGAAGTTCAAGAGGTTATCAGTTTTTAGATTTGGGGTACGAGAAGTTGCAAGTTGGAAAGTGAGAAGTTGAGAAAGGGGAAGTTGGGGACTGAGAGTTGAAAAATTTTGAGTAAGAGAAGAGTGGAAGTTGGAAGGTTGAGGGGGAGGGGGAGTCGAAATATCATTATCACTAAAGAGATAGGATAAAAGCTACTAGATTCCTGAACTCAGGAATGTGTGATTCTTAATGGAAATTGAAGTTTTATTTTTTTTAATAAAAAAAAATAAAAGCAATTATTAGTTTTTTAAAATTCTAAGTGCAGTGAACTTTATTGAGGTTAATTACATTTACTCACGCATGATGAAATATTGGCCTTGTATTTGGCCCAAATTGGTTTCTAGTTAAAAGGTTGTTTAGATCATTTGGTGAAAAATAAACAATTAAATTAAATCTTAAAAAGATGGAAAGATGAACTCAAAAGAAGTTAGGAGTTTGAGAAGTGAGGAAATTGAGTTCAGAAGTTGAAGGTTGAGCTAAGGTAACATGGAAATCTATGGAAGTTAAGAGTTAAGGAAATTTGAAATTGTGTGTAATAAATTCCAGAAATCAAAATTTTTTTTGAATTGAAGAGTTATGAGATAAAAGAAGTGGAAATTTGGAAGTTCCTTAATTTAATAGTTGTCAAGTTAGAAGTGAAAGAAGTTACATTTTTCTCAATTATTAATTTCAATTGTCCTGAATTCACAACTTTTTAGTTATTATAATCTAGTTATAATCTTTAACTTTTCAACTTCCACTTCAGTGCAAAGATCTTTTATTATAATGTGAACTCATAGCTCTTCAACTGTTGTATCTCTATTTCCAACTTCCGAATTTTTTTGTTCCGTCTTTCAAGAAGTTGGAAGTTTAAAAATAAAGATAGTATATAAACACATTGAATAGAACTAAATATGAATTTGAACAAAAATAATTAATAATCAAGAAAGAGTAAAAGATTAAGTTAGAAAAGTTAAAATGAATGATGTAATAAAGAGTTGTGTTTTGCATGAGTTTGAAGATTGGAAGTATAAAGGATCAAATGTTACCAGTTGAGGAAGTTGGAACAGTACAATCTTTGTGGGTGAACTTTACAATTTAGGCACAAACTATAGGTCAGAGTACTCATCATGCTCTCATCAGTTGGAAGTCAGGTGGGTAGTTCCAACTTTAAAGTTACAAAAAATGAAGAGTAGTTGGAAGGTTTGGAAGCAAGTTTAAGAAATTGGAATGTCAGAAACATGTAATAGTAGAAGTGGAAATCAGAGGGGCTGACAAATTTGAATTAAAAATAGTGGAGAACTTGATTAGTGAAATGACATTGCAACGTAAATTCAACAATAATCCAACCTTGATTTTATTAAACTTGTTTTATTATATTGAATCAACATTAAATTCTCGTTGATTTTCAACTGAAATCATCTCAACCATAAGTTAACGTTGATTCAACCATATTTTTCTACTTGGGAACTTTCTTCGCATTGGTTAATGGGAAGTAGGGAAGTTGGGTATTAGAGTATTGTTTTATTAATTGGATAATAATCAGAAGTTGATTTTTATATTTTTATCTCTAATTTCTGTTTAAAATCATACTTTATTCAGGTGCTAAAGAAAACGATTATCCGCTCGATTATGACATCAGTTTAACCGTTCGAAATGAATGTAATAACGACAGCGAAGAGGTAGACAAGTCAAAAGGAGACGATGTCACGGCTACAGAAACCAAACTGGGATCTGTAACTTTCGTAAACTGTGCTATCGATGAAACCAACAACTCCGCTCTTTCATCTCCTGAGAAAAATACCAATCAAGACACTGAGAATGGTATTCTAATAAAATCGATTCATATTTTCCACGAATAAACTCGTATTGTGATTTCAGAATCGCAGTCTAACGAAGTAGAAGTTGCACAAATCGCTCATCCTGATAATAGAGAGAGGAGAATGACGAACGAATCATCGGATGTAATCAAAGATGGCATTACTGAGATCAATCGCTGCAATGAAGTTGTTTACGAAGAGATGGAGAAAATGAGCAGCGTTCTCCCGACTATTTGGTTGGGATCTCAAAGTGGTAATTTATACGTTCACTCAGCTGTAGCCCAATGGCGTCGGTGCTTGCATTCTATTAAACTCAGAGACTCAATTTTGAGCGTAGCGTAAGTAATTTGAAAATTGTTCAACTACGTATTCATCAATTTGGTTTATTTACAGTCATGTCAAAGGACGGGTTTTAGTAGCGATGGCCGACGGCACTTTAGCCGTTTTTCGGCGAGGAAAAGGTGCGAGCAGAATGAAAAAAATTGTAAAATGAGAAAAATCAATGAGTGTTTTTGTTTATTAGATGGCCAGTGGGATTTAAGCAGTTATCATTTGCTTGATTTGGGTCGTCCTCATCATAGTATTCGCTGCGTTGCTGTAGTACATAATACCGTATGGTGCGGATACCGCAACAAAATTCACGTGGTCGATCCAAAGACCTTAAAATTGGAAAAATCCTTCGATGCTCACCCTCGTAAAGAAAGTCAAGTTCGTCAAATGGCTTGGGTCGGCGATGGCGTGTGGGTGTCAATTAGATTGGACAGTACTTTGCGTCTGTATCACGCGCATACCTATCAGCATTTACAAGATGTAGATATAGAACCCTATGTTAGCAAAATGCTAGGTAAATATTCAAAGAATGTGAACGAATTAATCAATTAAATTCATCGATTTGCAGGCACAGGCAAATTAGGTTTCTCTTTTGTACGTATTACGGCTCTTCACATCTCTTGCAACAGACTTTGGATGGGAACAGGCAACGGGGTTGTCATCTCTGTACCTCTTTCAGACAGTAAGTCTTCGATTTTTTATTACTTATTTGATTTTTTGATTAAAAAAATTTTTTAAAATTATTTTAGGAGATACAAAGCAGGCAAGCTCGAGTACAATGATCAGTGGCGGGGGTAAAACACCCGGTGGAGTTGTAAGAGTATATGCAAATCCAAACGACAAACTGACACCCGGCAGTTTTATACCATACTGTTCCATGGCTCAAGCTCAGTTATCATTTCATGGCCACAGAGACGCTGTTAAATTTTTTGTATCTGTACCAGGTACTTAAATATAAATTAATATCGAATTGTATTTATTGATTTTTTTTTTTTTTTTTTTTTTTTTAGGTTCAGGGGGCATGAGTGCTGCAAGCAATTCGACCCGACCGGCATTAGAAAACAATTCGCTGCATGACTCTGAAATTTCGAATAAAGCAAAGAGTATGCTAGTTTTATCAGGAGGAGAAGGATACATCGATTTTCGTATAGGTAAATTAAATGGACACGAAGCGTTTGTTTTGGGCGTCTGTTGTAGGGTCTAAAATTTGGGCCGACTCTTAATTAGTTGACGACGATTTTACGGACACTGCTTGTCATCTCATCATTTGGCAAGTTGAGAATGACTAAACTTTTTAGCCAACTTCATCTCGATGGAATGGGTACGCATCCTCAAAATTCGGTTTTTCCTTACTTTGCTATTGGTGGTGGTGACTTTGAGGCTGGGTACCTTTTGTTCATGTTGCACACTCTTTGCCTTGTAATTTTTATTGTGTGATGAAACGGTGATAGTAATTTTGTTGTTTGTTGTCATAGGAGACGGCGAAGATGAAGAAACCGAGGCAATTGCAGCTCGGGAAATAAGTGAAAAACAGCCACACTCACTTACTAAAGTGGAAAAAAGTCATTTAATAGTGTGGCAAGTGAGTAACATGTAAAAGAAGGTTTTAATTATTTAATATATTACTAGTACATACTAAGGTGCAAATAAAATTTTTTTCTTTATGATTGTAAATTGAGTTGTATAATATTTCAGTCAAAAATTTTAGAAATTTCAGTTGTTTTGATGGAAGTCTGGCTTATGAGATGAGGTCAAATAAAATGTGTACTGAATGTATTTATTTTTAATGGAAATTGTTTTCATTTATAGAGAAACGTTAATAAATTTACATTTGCTATCGTGATAAATTTATATTTTCGTTGTGTATTTTTTTGTTTGTTTAATGACGTAATAATTAACATTTATGTTTTATAAAGTGTGAAAACGTGACATTTCTGAAAAGTTATTTATAGAATGATTTATACGGAATAAAAGATAAAAAAGGGGAATTTCTAGTTTTTTTCATTTTATTGCGAGTGAAAGTTGCGAAATAAAACGTCACTAGATGGCAACATACTATAAATAACTTCCTGCTCCCGGAAGTGCTCCCTTTTTCCCAAAGACACGCCGATCGTTGTCGTCTGGTTGGATTCTGTCCACGTAAGTACCCATTTGATAAATCTATCTCACATCTTTTTTATAATGTTACAGATATAAATTGATAATAGAATGTGATAGAGAGTGAAATTATGTAAAGGAAGTTGGCTAAGATCCGGAAAATGGGTTTCAAGTACGACTGACGTAATAAATGGGAAAAAGTTGTCATTGACCTGAATTATGAGAGCAAAAAAAATTTGAACCTGCCCTTTGATTCTAAATAAACAGCTGTTTAGAATTGTCACGTTTTTACGATCTATAAAACACAGTTTTCAATTACAGAATGGCGTGTGTCAATGGAGAGGCCCATACGAATGATGAAACTGGTTTGAGCGTTGATGAAAAGGTGCAACTAATAACGAGAAACTTGCAGGTATGTAACATTCAAGGTAACCTAATTAATCCAGACATAGCTTCGGAGGTAATATGTCCATTTAAATTCTATGACCTTGTTGCAGGAAGTTCTAGGTGAAGATCGTCTCCTCGATGTACTGAAAATGAGAGATGTCAAAATTTATTGGGGCACTGCTACAACTGGTAAACCCCATATTGGATATTTCGTACCAATGACGAAAATTGCTGATTTCTTGAATGCGGGATGTGAGGTAATAAAAATTTATTCATTTAAAAAAAAAAATTAATTTGATTTTTTATTTTTAGGTGACAATATTGTTCGCTGATCTTCATGCTTATTTGGACAATATGAAAGCGCCTTGGGATCTCTTATCTTTACGAACTGAGTATTACGAACAAGCTATAAAGGCGATGTTATTATCAATTAACGTTTCCATTGAAAAACTTAATTTTATTCGAGGAACGGAATTTCAACTTAGCAAGTTCGTGAAATTTAATTTTCTTTTAAAGGACTATTTTCTAAAATTATTTTAAAATTGTCTAGGGAGTATACGTTAGATATGTATAGAATAAGTTCGATGGTAACTGAACACGACGCTCGTAAAGCTGGTGCTGAGGTCGTGAAACAAGTGGATCATCCATTGCTCAGTGGTTTGTTGTATCCTGGTCTTCAAGTCTTAGATGAAGAGTATTTGAAAGTTGACGCGCAATTTGGCGGAGTTGATCAACGAAAAATTTTTACTTATGCCGAAAAGTATTTACCGCAATTGGGCTATAAAAAGCGAATCCATTTAATGAATCCAATGGTACCTGGTTTGACTGGTGATAAAATGAGTTCGTCTGAAGAAGATTCGAAGATCGATCTTCTAGATGATCCACCAACTGTGAAAAGAAAGCTAAAAAAGGCATTTTGCGAACCAGGAAATGTTGAAAGTAATGGTGTTCTGTGTTTTGCAAAACATGTCATTTTCAATTTGATGCAGGAATCTGAAGGTGACAAAAATATTTAAAGTAGTTGTTCGTTTATTTATCTAAACGCTGATTTTAGGTCTCGATATTAAACGAAGTAAAGAAAATGGTGGCAACGTAACTTATTACAATTATGATGATTTAGAACGCGATTTTGCTGATCAGGTAAATGAATTAAATTACTTGTAATCGAGAAAAAAGTTTAATTTTCTTCATCAATTTAGAACTTGCATCCTGGCGATTTAAAAATTGCGGTAGAAATGTGTATCAACAAGCTGCTAGAGCCAATTCGTAAAACGTTTAGCACCAATCCGAAATTGCAAAAGTTGGTTGCAGCAGCTTATCCGCAATTATCTAGAAGTATGACATTATTTCCCTTATAATTTTACTTCAATAAAACATAATTTTCCGTACAGAACTGGCAAAAAGTGATGCCGATCCTTCACGGTTAGAATTAAGAGTGGGCAAAATTCTCTCTGTAGAAAAAGTTAGTATTTAATTTAACTTTTTGACTTTCGTATTCATTTATTTCTTAAATTTGAACCACTTAGCATCCAGATGCTGAAACACTATACGTGCAAAAAGTCGATCTCGGAGCCGAGGCGCCACAGACCATCGTGAGCGGTTTGGTTTCTTTTTTCGCAGTCGACGAACTCGTGAATCAGAAAGTCGTAGTTCTGTGCAATTTAAAATCCTCAAAAATTCGTGGCGTGGAATCAAGTGGAATGGTTCTCTGCGCATTTACGTAAAACACACATTTACTTTAATTTTTAGTAAAAAAGTTGATAATTTCTTGCTTATTTAGTGAAAATCCAAAGCAAATGGAACTGCTTCAACCTCCTGGAGACACATTTCCAGGCGAAAAAGTATTAGTTGAAGGATACGAATCCGGAAATCCAGACGAACAACTCAATCCGAAGAAAAAAGTTTGGGAGAATGTACAGGTAAATAAATTGCATCTTATTTTCATTTCACAATGTGTAATTAATTATTAAATATTCATTTATTAGGCCGATTTAAAAACCTCCCGTGATTTTGTTGCTCAGTGGCAAGGAAACAATTTGATGACACTTTCCGGACCAGTGAAATGCAAATCTTTGGTCGGAGCAAAAATCAAATGAAAACGGAATTTTAAAAATTGGTACCCTTAATACGTTGAGTGTGAATGATTTGCATTCCTTGTTCCTATTGAATAATTTATTTTACTTTATTAGCTTAATTGTGCATAGTAAATGAGGGATAAAATTTGATTTGTACAAAAATTAAATACAATGATGGGTTAATAAATTGGGGAGAGCTTGGCGTTGGAAAATTTGCCTTACTGCCATGATAAGTCACTTGGTTTTAGTTGATGTGCGGAAGTTCTTTGCGGGCACGAATGAATTAACGTCGGTGAATCTCGATTTCGTCTTGTTACGTGCGAAACACTTAATGGCTTAAGATTATCCCTAGATGATTTAACGGTTGTGACGATTTGAACTTCATCGCCATGTCTTAAATTTGTCATAATTGTATCATCAAAACCATTGCAGTTCTTCGTTTCTTCGCGATCCTTTAGTAAATAACGATTTAATTTACGAAATTAAAATTAATTGAAGTAATAAAAACCTGTATAACGAACTGCTCCAATTTAGCCAATTGGGCTTTTTTCAATTCAATTTCATTAGCGAGATGAGTTAATTGGAATTGTAGTTGGTGTTTCTTTTTATCATCTTTGCAACAATTTAACCGATGGTTCAATCCTGAGATTTTTCTAAGACAAATTAAATTCATGTTAGAAACAATTTTTAAATTTTTTACAATTTACTTACCTGATTGTCTCACTCATGGAAGTTTCCAAGTTTCGATAAATTTCTTCTAAATTTGTATTTTTCTTTTTTGAGGTAGAATCTAAAAACTGAAGTATGAATTCAGATTATAGTTTTTTTTTAACGCATTTTATTATTTTTTTTTACCATGTGGGAATAATGTCCTAAAGTTTTAATAGAAAAAGCTGACGAACTGGGCACTTGATTTGTATTTCTCGTATCACGCATTCTTTGTTGGTTTTCATTGATTGTGTATTCAACTTTGGTTGGCAAATGACTTGGTGGTTGTAATAAAACAGCAGTTTGAAATGATTCTTGTCGAACTTTCTTTTTTGGAGAAGTAACTGTTTTTCGTTTATCTTTAATTTTTTCCTCTTCTTTGAGCAAAGTTTTCGCACACTGAAAGTTTTTTTGTAAGGTACAACACTGGGTAGATGCAGCAGACAATTTAGTATGTAATTCTATTAAGAATAAAAAATTTTGAAAATAAATATTTAATTGACAATTGCATTGAACATTCTCCATTTGAGCACCTTTGCTGTCTGCAAGGAAAGAATTCCAATTTCGGCCCGATCCATTCGATTGTTGATCGGTCTCTTTATGTTTTCCTCTGTCTTCAAGATGCTTTATATAATCGTTTATTAATTGGAGTTTGTTTACAATTTCTATTATTAAAAAAACAAAATCTGTAGGTCAAAACGCCGAATGTATGTAATGTAATAATAACCTCCGTTTTTATCATGTTGGAGTTTTGGCAACGTATAATAAGTGGTACTCAATGATTCGGAAGAAGAATCTGTGCGATCTCCATCTGGAATAATAAAATTCATTGTTCTTAAATGCAAATACGAGCATCGTGTTATTCCCATGTGCAGGTGTTTGGATGGCGGGAAGCTTTCATGATAACGAGTTTTTATGAAATGAAATTTATTTTTTAATATATACGTAGTTTATTTTTTTCTTATTTAAATAAAACGTGTAATTACATAAAGTTGATACCGGTTGGCTTTATTTACATATTTTTTTGTCTCAAATTACTTCCAAGAAGCTGAATTGACCTTACCTCCGGGTTGAGGTTATATTTGAAGGATTATCGGTTTGAGGCTAGAAAGTAGAACCGGACCGGAAGTCAAGTTGCCGCTGAGAGCGACGACATAGCCTATGATATTATTGAATTATTTTTGTTAGTTTCGATATTTTATTGTAATAATAATGGCTTCTGCATTGTTTGCATGCACCAAATGCAACAGTAGACACCCGTTTGAAGAACTTTCACAAGGACAACAATTGTGCAAGGTACCGTTGTAGGTGACGACGAAACAGGTCATTGTGTTTGATCTGGGCTGTTTGACTTAAAATTGACTGATTTTAACTTAAATTATCTTTTACAGGAATGCCGGGGAGCGTATCCTATCGTAAAATGTACTTACTGCAGGACGGAATTTCAACAAGAAAAGTATGTTAATTACGTAAATGATTGCGAAATTATCCTAAAATAAATTAAATGGCCGTTCTAGCAAAGGGAGCACGACAACAATATGTAAGAAATGCGAACAAAACGTGAAATTATACGGAAAACCAACTGCGTGTGAATACTGCAATATAATCGCTGCGTTTATTGGATCGAAATGTCAACGGTGTACGAATTCTGAGAAAAAATATGGCCCACCTTTGGCTTGTGAACAGTGCAAACAAAGGTGTGCTTTTGACAGAAAAGACGATTCACGGAAAAAGGTATAAAATCGTTTTAAGAAAACAAAATTGTTATAAAAAATTGCATAATTTTATTTTATCATTGTGTAACTATATATTTATTACGATATCATATTTCTGCGATTAGTTATCAAGCAATTTAATTTTGTTTATTTATTTTTAATAGGTTGACGGAAAATTGTTATGTTGGTTGTGCACGTTGTCTTATAAACGTGCTCTGGCTAAAGCAAAGCAAAATGATCCTTCGAGGCACGCGGGAATTAGTCTTCATAAAAGTGGTACACATCGTTCTGGACACAAACTTAAGAGTCATCACAGCAAGTAAGTTACTTTTACAAATTTCAGTGATTTTAAACGAAACTACGACATTGTAATTTGTTTTTAAGGTCACATTTGCGTCATCATTCTGGTGGCAATGCTAACAAGAAGCTTCGGGTAGATTTAACGAAACCTGCAACGAATGGAAGTTTACCATCTAGGTATAAAACCTCGAAATGTAAAACATAAATTAAAGCAAATAATTTATATTGATTTAAACACCAAGCATTATGTTTGGTTTTGGTAGCTCAGAAAGTAACATTCCGGATCCAAACAGCAGTGATCACATGGTGGCAGTGACTAATTTGAGAGAACAAATTGCGTCGTTGCAAAAACAGTTGTCACAAAAGGATCAACAGCTTTTGTCGAAGGATAAACTGATAACGGAATTGAAAGCGCAACAATTTTCTGCCGAGAAAGAATTACGAAACAAACTGCAGGCTCTACAAAAAGAATATTCGGATTCTACCGACGAGTTAAAAGTAATAATTCGTCATTCGCGTTTATGCTCTTGAAATATACTAATCTCGTCTGATTTTATAGAATAAAATCAGACAATTATCGAAACAAGTGGCATCGTTGTCGAAGACTAACAAGAAAGGAGTCGACAGTCCTAGCATAGCGTCGTAATGTTTGTAGGTTATTTTTATTGCCGGTTATTTAATCACTGAGTTGCTGCAGCAAATGTAGCTATTTAAATTTTAGGATATTTTAATTTAGCCAACCATGATTTTGTAACTAAAAACTGTAATTATGATTTATATTTTAAATTTCCATCAATTTTTATCCTGCGGTGATTTGAGCGCTTTTTATCTTTTATTTTATTTTTAATTTGTTGTATATAATTATATATATAGGCTAGTGTATAACAAAAAATTGCATTTCATCTATATTATGAATGGAATTTAAATTTGCCCATCTCTATATCAACATATACAATAATCGCATACATTTTATATAGTGTAGGTAATTTCTTTGCAAAGAACTCAGTCAAATCTAGTAGCCATTTTATTATATTTAATGCTTCCAAACAAACAGTACAACTGAAATCCGATAACAAAAAAATCACGCAATATTTGACTAAATTGAATTGTGTAGCCAATATTTTAAGTAAACTCTAATAAACTTATTTTTATATTCTTTGCAATTTAATCCATTTTGATAACAGTTTTCCCTCTGGCATGCCCTTCCGCTACTTTTTGGTACGCGGAAGGTAAATCCCGGTATGAATAAACTCGGTCTATCACGGGCCTTAGCTTTAAAAGGGGTGGATTTATTAATTTTAAAAAAATTTGGAAATTTCGTTTCAAACCTTCTCGTTTTCGGTTAAATCTGTGAGAACTTGCATTCCCGTTTGACTAGGCATAAAATAACCCCAACGGTAATAGAAACCCTTTGGAAAAGCCTGAAACGATAACGAGTTTATTTTCTACGAATACGGAGTGAAAGATTACTTACATCCATCATCGAATAACACAAATTGCCGAACGTACGAAATGCACCGAACGACAATCCATAGTGATCGATATATCTGAGCAAAGGTGACGTTAACGATACGTATTTACATTTTTCAGAACAGGGACTAAGATATTCTAAAACGTTTGGATTCCCTGCCGGTCTCGCGTCTAAAACGACATTTAGGCTGAAAATATTCAATAATTTGTAAAGGAAATTTTTTTCATTTAATTTTTCATACTTTTTCAGAGCCTTTAACTGTCGATGATAATCTCTACCTTGATAATCTAGGACAACATCAGCACCCAAAGATGACACGAGCGGTGCTGCTTCTTCGCTGCACGAAGTAGCCGTTTCAACTCCCCACGCTTTTAATAGCTAAAGTATGTAATCGTCAATGAATAAATGTTTTATGGAAACGACGACGAAGTTACTTGAATAGCAGCAGTTCCCACAGCACCTGATCCTCCGAGCACAAGAGCTCTATTAGAAAAATATGAACAAACTGAATGAAAATAAATTCAACACAAAATCGTTTATACCGTTTTCCAACACCATTGTTTTCATTGATATTTGCCGATAAAGTCAACGCAGAATAAGCTGTCAAACCAGCATAAGGCAAACTCGCTGCTTCGACGTGGGTTATATTTTTCGGTTTCTTGCACACCTTTGATCAAAGAAGAAATTAATAATTTTATTCAAACGACGCATTGAAGTACGACTTACAGCATTCTTTTGAACTAGACAAAAATGTGCATGTGTTCCCTGAAATTGCGGTGCCACAGCGCCCCAGACCTGTCAGGTAATAATTTTTTATTACCGTAAACAGTTGTCACAGTCGCTTTTCAAAGCTTAATTTATTTACTTCGTCTCCGGGACGAAACTCCGTCACTCCTTTGCCAGTTTCAATTACGACACCGGAGAAGTCTCTGCCAAAGGTTAGTGGAAATTCTAATGTAAAACTAGGGCCATATTCACGTTTGCGAAGGTAATTGATGAGCTTTGCACCGTTACCCTCTGTGTAAATACGTTAAGTGTGATAAATGATTTGTAAATAACCTGAACGGTGTCAGAAACGCACTTAGCATTAATATATCGATGACATTTACACTGGCAGACTGGACTTCTACCAAAAGATCGTTTGGACGGCGGATGGTTGGAATTTTAATGTTGGAACTCAATTTTAATTCGCCGATTTCGCCGTACTGAAACGTCTGCCACGCATTTACTAAAGTCGATGCGTTACTAGTTAACAAGTTTTTTAGTTGGTTATGTCTACTCATGTAGGTAAATGATAGTTTAAGCGCCATCGAGAACAGGCAATGTTACGATAACCCAGACAACATGTCACATGTAGATTTAAACTTGTGTGAAGTGAAGCTCCACCTTTGATGTCGTTGAGGCGATTTTAGGCTGCTGATTGCATGATCTGGAAGTTTATTCTAAAGACCATGGTAAAAAGTTACTGCAGCGCCATGAGCGGTTAGAGTGTATTTAAATGTGGGTGGAAGTTTAATGAAAAGAATTCTAGAGTGAATTTTTATTGTTTTTTAATTAATATAGAGGATAAATTAAATTTTGAATCGATACATTTGGGATAAACGTAAAAAAATAATTTTTTTTTTGTAATTTAAAAAAGTGGTTTTAATTATAAAGTGAAATGAAGCATTAAAAATTGAATATGTTGAATGAATAAGCTGTGAATATCACTTTATTTATTGGTAAAGTGAATCGGTTTCGTTATTTTTTCATTAATTTAAATTTTATGATTTATATCGAAAAATATGAGGAAATCTCAATTTAAGATATTTATTATTTTGAGTGATATTAAATGGCGTAATTGACGTTCGGTGGTTCCGTATGGGTTTTTATACACTGTAATCTTCAATACAAGTGGTGCAGAAGACGTTTTCTTATCTATTGGATTTTGTACCCGTGATGCAGTTGATGAAATAAAAAGTGTTGTACACGTCACATTTAAAACTAGAAGTTATTTTTCCTTAAAAATTATACTAAATCCCACTTTTTTCTATTGATTAGTACGATTTTTGTTACATCAAAAATCTAAAAACTTAAATAACTCTGAAACTTCCATCAGGGATAAAATATGGGAACTAAGAAAAAAGGATGTTAAGGGTACACGAACTTTTTGAAATAATTCCATAATAAACTAAATATAAAGTAGCAACTTAGTCAGTCGTTTTTTACAATATTAGAACTCCTTTTTATTCATAATCAATCAGAAAACGGATGGTAACAACACCATTTCGCACTGCCGCCACTTGGTGCTTTCCCGTAATGCAGGGCGCGCCATCACACACGTCCAAACTCAAGATGGCGGCCGAGGTGTCATGCCGTGCATGAACCAACAGGGGTAATGAATCGATTTCGTGTACTCGATGTTTTCCCAACTCGATATCCAACTATTTACCGAAGAGAAAACGCGAGGAGACATAATCGATTATTTATCAAACAGTAGTATCGCAGAATTTGCGGCGATTTCACATCTTCTTAAGTAAACGATGCAGGCGACATCTATTTGAGTATGATATCAGGTGCGAGATTGTAAAAAGAAATCCCGAAATCCCTCACAGGATAGTGATGGACTCCATGCATATTGCATAAACTCGTCGTGGAAGCTGTCCGTAAATAATTTGCTTCTTCAGCACTGATTCTTTTGCACTTAATCACGATGCAAAGTTTGTGGGAGGTATTTGATCAACTTATTTCTTTTTTAAACTGTAATTTTGAAAAACTTTTTTCTTCGTAGACATTCGGAGCTCTGCGGAAGGGATTGATGGACCCTGTGCAGTTATGTGAAAAATGTTTGCAAGTAGCTTCTAGAACGAAAAAATGCAATGCTTTTATAAAAATTACTTCCAATGAAGCCAGAAAAGGAGCAGAACGGTCATTAGAGAGATATAAACAACGTAGGAAACCATTTTCGTATCTTAATTAGCGATCTCGGGGAGTATAATTACATTTTTTTTTTCAAATTTTATTTTCCAGAAAAAACATTAGGACCTTTGGACGGAATTCCAATCGCAATTAAAGATAACTTCAACATCCAAGGACTCAACACTACATGTGCATCAAATATGTTGAATAATTACAAATCTCCATACACTGCCACAGTTGTCAATAAGTTATTATCAAACGGTTGCGTTTTAATAGGAAAAACAAACATGGACGAATTTGCGATGGGGTCAAATAAATCGAATCAAACATCCAAATATTAATTTTAACGTTAATTTTTTTTATGTCCAGGACAGGTAGTGTAGATTCGATCTACGGTCCGGTAAGAAATCCTTGGACTTACCATTCGTTTGATGACAAACCTAATTTCAACGATCCGGAAGACTTTGCAGTTTGCGGTGGAAGTTCGGGAGGCAGTGCAGTTGCCGTGGCAGTGGGCGCTTGTTTTGCGTAAGTTATACGTGCATAACTATTGAGTACTTTAATCTTAATTCTATTTTTACTGACAGTGCATTAGGTTCTGATACGGGCGGCTCAACTCGAAGCCCCGCAGCCATGTGTGGAGTTGTCGGTTTGAAGCCAACTTATGGACTTCTTTCTCGACACGGGCTTATTCCGTTGGTTAATTCAATGGACGTGCCTGGAATTTTTACAAAGACTGTCGACGATGCTGCATTAATTTTAGTTAAGAAATATTGCTGTTATTGTAATATAAAATGTTAATTTAAATTTTTATTTTAGGTTTTCTTGCTGGTCACGATATGAAGGACTCTACAACTGTTTCTAATAAATTTACTGCATTTACTTTGCCCGAACAAGTGGACTTAACTGGGCTTCGAGTTGGGATTCCACAGGAATTCTATTGCGAGCAGATGAGTGACGATGTGATTGATGCATGGCACACAGCAGCGACTATTTTAGAACTCGGTGGAGCGACTCTAGAATCAGTTTCACTGCCACATACTCGCCATTCTATTTCTTGTTATTCAGTATTAAACAGTTGCGAAGTGGCTTCTAACTTTGCTCGATATGACGGAGTCGAGTTTGGTACGTTGTCGAAAAATTGTAGATTATATTTTTTGTAATAACTTTTGTTGTTTTAAAGGTTTCCGAGCGGAAAAAGAAGAATCTTCTGATGCCTTGTATGCAGAATCTCGTCATTGTGGTTTTAACGATGTTGTCAGAGAACGAATTTTGGCCGGAAATTTCTTTTTATTGAAGAGGTAGTGCATTACATGTTTAAAAACTAAAACAAAACAATGTTTGTTGAATTATTTCTCTTTTTTCTTTCATGTAGTCAGTACGAAAAATATTTTAAAACTGCGTTGAAGATACGCCGGTTAATTTCGGATGATTATGCTAAAGTTTTTGCAAATGGCATCAATTTATTGCTAACACCGACAACGCTTAGCTGTGCTCAATCATTTAAAGAGTTTAGATCGAAACATAACCGTGAACAAGTAGCTTTGCAGGATTACTGCACGCAACCTGTGAATATGGCAGGTAAAAAAAAAAAAAAAAAAAAAAGCATATAATTATGTAAATATCTCGATTTGACAGTTATTGTAATTTATTAATTTATTTTATTATTTATTATTTTTTTTGAAGGAATTCCAGCGATAAACATACCGATACAGTTATCGAAGAATAATTTGCCAATTGGTTTGCAATTGATATCAAATTATTTTGGGGAGAATCTGCTTTTGAATGTTGGAAAATATTTAGAAAAAGAGGTCTGTTTTCCTAAATTAAATTACGTTGAAAGATAAATTTTGTTGTGTGTTAATTTTGATTTTTGTCGAAAAAATTTTGTTTTATTTATGAAGTAATTTTAATAATAAAATAATAAAAGTGATAAATAAATGTGTTTTATTTAGATTTGAATCGAGCTATTGTTTGAAATTTATTGGAACATGAGTATATATTGTTATTAAAAGAGTTGAAGTATGACAACGTGAAAATGTAAATAGTCGGGAGAACGAAAATAGGATGCACGCGTGTGATCGGTCAGCCCACATTTAAAAGAGAATTCCCGGCCGGGACTGGGCGCAGCGGCAGCACGTCATCTCTTCCGCTTTGATAAGCGAAGTAGAAAGTAGTTCCGCGATTGAGCGATTCATTCGATGGTTTCAATATGTCATGTTTTCTATAAAAGATGGTGACGATGCAAAAATGGTGGTCAAAACAATTTCTATGAAATAGGTTCGAGTGAAGTTGAATTTAGAAATATGTTTTTAAAAAAAAATGTTTGCGGATGAATCTACTGCTCGCTTCATATGTTCCCGCTAGTGAGGCTCCAAATAATACCGTGTATAGTTGATAGACCATGCTGCCGTAAGCCTAACTTAACATCAATTGTACTAACCAACATGAAAGGTGTGTGCCTAGTAACATGACGAGGATCTTGTGGATGAGACTATGTGTTCTAAGCGACTGAAACGTCTCGCTTAAGCCGCGGAGGGAATTTTCTCTTTGGCTGCCTGGGTGTTGCCCATGCATTATGGCAGCGCCAGTACAGACAGTC
Source organism: Stenotaenia linearis (assembly GCA_034700445.1). Lineage (NCBI taxonomy): Eukaryota > Metazoa > Arthropoda > Chilopoda > Geophilomorpha > Geophilidae > Stenotaenia > Stenotaenia linearis. Next base: position 47,283 of record JAQIXT010000031.1, on the reverse strand, counting down.
AAGTGTGAACAAAAAAACTCGAGTGCTAATCCAGAGCAGCAAATTTCGAGCGGGAATAGCGGTTTAAAAAACGGAACGAGCATGGAAGAAGTAAACACGGACGAAGTGCCAGGTAATATGCTGGTAAACAGCAAAGTAAAATCACCAAACCAGGGCCGCGAAGTGACAATGGAAAATTTTCAAGATGGTGGCCCGCAACACCAGCACAACATGAGTACGGAACAAAGTGGCCCTTATTCGAATATGGACGGCCCTAGACTCAATTCCGATATGAACAATTATTCTCAAAACAGTGGAGATCAAAATGCAGCCACGGACGATTACGGAAAGATGAACGATACATTAAATCAAGGTCAAATGCAGGCCTACGGTGGAGGGTACAACAACCGGGCCAACTACATGGCCGATCAACATGGCGGCGCGCAACTGGCTGCCAACAGTACAGACAACTCTTCAAATTCACAGTATGGACAGTATAATCAGCAAAATGTTAGACCCGGTTACCTTCAACCCTCCAAGGCGATGAGTATGGGCCCTCCACCACGGCCTCCCAACTCCGCCATGATGCTCGGCTACAACACCTCGCCTACACAACATCAGCAGAGGTTTCTATCCGGACACAGTATATCGCAACAAGGAGGACCCACGCCTACTTTAAATCAATTATTACAGTCTCCTAACCCTGTACAACGATACCATAACAGTTACAGTGATTATAACATGGGACAAAGTCTGGCCAAAGGCCCTTCTGACATGGTCAACACGTCGCAGTATCCGCACAATTGGAATACTAATGCACCTTCAAGAGGTTTGAATACAGCATACTCGCATCAAATGGCTTCATCTGCCTACCGAAATCAGGTATCAATTGATTATAAACATTTTTTATTCACCAAAACCGATACTCGACATTTTTTTCAAATCTTCCTTATTTCCAATGGGGGAAAAAAAGAACGCAGAGAAAGAAATCAGTTCTGTAGACGCAACCGTCGTCCAACAGAAAAATTTTTAACAAAAAAATTAAAATCGAGTAAAATGAAAAAAAAAAAAAAATCAGCACAGACCTAGAGATGTGGGGAAAATATCGATGTTTATTGTGTGATGTGTGTTTAAATGGTGGGTTAAGGGCTAAAAACGAGTTTATCGACGGCCTGATTGGGATTTTTGTGCGCAGATCGGTAGACATGTAAAGGATAAATTGATTGTGTGTTATTTGGAGCACACGTGAGAAGTAGAAATGGGTTCCATTTGGAAATTTAAATTTGGAGGCAAAAAGTAAGCCACACTAAACAGCTGTGAGATTGTGCTGTGTCTGCTAGCTGATTGGTCCACCCGCTGTCAAGCAATCTATTAATCATGCCTGTCGGGGGAGAGCATTCTATTCTCGTCTGCATCAATTCTCATTTGCCCTGCTCTGTTGGTCACAACATTTGACAGCATTTTTCACATGGAAATAAATTCGTTTTTATTTTTAATGAACCGTTTTCAAAAGATTGTAATTTGATGCAAGCAATTATTCGCCAATTCTTAATTATTATTATTATTTTTTCACATTTATTTTTTGTTGGGGGAATTTTTTTTGTGAGGTTTTTGCGGGTTTTTTAAAGTAAATAAATTGTCGCGTGCATCGTAAGTTTGGTTGGTGTTGCTTAAGAGTTTGCAGTTCCCATATGAATGGATCCATCCGAACTGGTTAGGCAAGTCGAGGGCAATTACAGGATTGAACAGGCCGAGGGAATGAAAATGTGTAGTTGCACATATTCAAAAAAGCCATGTTTTTATCCAAGTTTATAATTAAAAATTGTGGTTTACAAACGTATTTAAGCCTCGAACTCGCCAACATAAAATTTTCGAATTGAATTAAATGTTTTTCTAGAAGAAAAATTAATAAATAACAGGTCTAGTTAGTGGTGAGTGACATTTATGAGTTTTTTTTTTTAAAAGAAAAAAGTAATAAAATTAGATTTTTAGGCAGTGAAAAGCGATCCAGATTAAAAACATATTACGTGGAATTTTTTTTCATTTTTTTTTGAAAAAAAAATTACAAATGTAAAATTAATGACAAGTTGTAAACCAAGAATTTAGTAGAATTAGGTCTTTGAATTTTGAAATCTCTCGAAGCATTTTTTTTGTGTGCCGGCACTGTTTTCTGCGTCCAATCGGCGATCAAGGCGATAGTTCGCGGCATTTCGTCATCCCCGATAAAGATCTAAATTTGTTTTGAATGTTTTCGGAATCGTCCTGGGGCAAGAAGACAATAATCTTGGGTTTAAATGTGATATACAGTTTAAGGAAATTTTTTCTACATTTGATTAAATTTAAAAAAAATTTTTTTTTTTAATTTACATAAAAAAATAGAAATGAGATTGGGGTGATTATAATTTAAAAAATGACGTAGAGTAGTGAAATATTTAATGTTATCGCTGGATATTGTATAAAAATATTTTTTGACATTTAAGCAGTGTTGAAGCGCGGCATTGGTTATTTCAGGCATTGTCTGAAAGTTGGGTGCAGTCATGTCTGGTAAGAGAGAGGAAAAAAGGTGTAATTTGTGTGTAAAAAATTCGAGATTGTGTGTTGTGTAATGTAGTTTTGTTGTGGGATTAACTTGGTAAAGTTATAGCGAGGTAAACGACCTGGCCAGTCACAATTTTGAAGCTTGAATGTGTGCTCTAAACTGGGTGATGGATGAGTTACGCCTGGCGTGCTCAAACTGTGTCCTCGAATGTGTGGTTATGTCACGAGTGGGAGCTGCGGCGCTTGTTTTTAACTAAGGTTTTTGAGAATTTGAGACATTGCTATGAATTTGGCAAGTGTGAGGTGTGTTGGGAGATGATCCTTTGATGGCATGGAGGCGATTACTGAATGTTTCGGGGCTATTGTGCCACTTCTCTGTGCGTTTAATATTTAATGGCATGATTCATTGATCCTAGAAATCCAACTCTCCTGCTATTCCAGGCGAAACTATCCGCGAACTCGCGGGAGGGAGGGAGAGCTGAGCGAGCGAGCGAGTTGAAGCCTGCTTACTTGGCACACAACTGATGAGTCTTGTGATTGCTCACGAAAAGAGAAAACTTTTTCGACCCGCTCCGATGAAAATGAACTTGAATGGGGAATTAAAAATTAGAAAAGGAAAAAAAAATGTAAACAGATGATCAATTTGATAAAAGCATTTCTTCTAGTTTTTAAATGACCCAAAAAAAATTGATTAATTTATATTCGATTTCATAAACAAAAATTAGATAATTTGAATTTATGCACTTTAATTTTTTTTATCGTTAGATATTACTCGTTTAGGAATTTTTTTCTTTTTCGAGTTATCGATTTTTTTAGAAATTAGGCCTAATTCTATTTTAAAAAATATTTCTGTTTATTTAAGTGGCGGGATATTTTTTTTTAATTATTATAAGTAGAATTTAAATACGTTTCGAACGATTAGTCGAGGTTTTTAAGCAGTGATTAACCAAGATTTACATTATTAAAAAAATGAAAAAGTAAGTTAAGTGTAGCGGTTTTAACTTGCCTCTCGCACGCTTGCCACCTGCATGTGTTCAAGAAAGCTTTTTAATGCCCGCTTTTACAGCTGCTAGCCAACGTGGAAGGAACTTGGGAGACAAATATCGGTACCGAGCTGCAATCTTAAGCTTAAAAGTCGATAAAAAAAATTATCTCGACACGCGATTTTTCCGGTAACGAAACAAAATTTCTATAACTCTCGCTCTTTATTCTATTTTCATTGTTTCGTTTTTCCTTTCCATTTAAAGGTAAACAAACTGTAGTTTTGGCAGGTGAATGTGAGAGAAACGAGTGTTTAGGAAGAAAATGTTGGTTGGCACGTGGCGATTGTGTTCTGTGGTTGGAAGTAGAAAAGAAGGTGGGTCGGGAAGTTGGGGAAGAAGAGGGTGTCAAGAGAAGGCTATTGACTCGGGTGTTGTCGCGGGCCGGTGGTGTTTAGCCTGACATATAGAGTAGACTGAGTGACCTTCAGATTGTGTAATAGCCTTGAGGATTTATAACCATCGTTTGTGGGGGTTAGAGAATTGTGAGGCAGAGAGAGAGAGAGAGAGAAGTAAAGTAGCACAGCTTGCAGGCAGATGGCAGCTGTGTAAGGCGATGCTCGTTCAAGGATGAGGAAGCTCGAGTGTTTGGAGTATTGATGTTTTGATGGCTATAAAATTTTGCTTTTATGGCTTATTTATTTACGCTTTTTTCTTTTTATTTCATTTAGAGCGGTCCCATGGACCCTAATCATCAAGGGACAATGAAACGGCCGGGTCAAGGGCCTTACATGCATCCTAGTTATTCTCCTCAAGGACAGTATGGGTCTCAGTATTCTCAGCGATATGCCCCTCCGCCTCAGGTTCGACCGCCACCGATGGGTATGGCCGGTCAGAATTACCCTCAGCAGGTAATGTGGGCAAAAAATGATGCTTTCTTTGTTCGTGCGATCCAAGTTTGAATTTTTTTTTCGTTTATTTTCTTTGTTTAGTATAATCAACAGCAGAATCCTCAGCAGTCATCTATGTCGGGGTTTGAGCGGCCAGGTTTCATGCCACAAATGTCTCAAGTAAGGAAATATTAATTAAAATCCGAATGTTTTCCATTCGGCTCAACTTCCAACGGGTTTTTCAAAATATTTGCAGAACTTCCAACAGCAACAACAACAACAACCGCCGCCGCCACCTCAGCAGCAGCAACAGCAACAGCAGCAACAGCAACAACAGGGTAATCGGCCACAGTCTTCAACTTCGGCCCCATCGAAAGAAGGAAGCAATGAAACTCCGGTGGGTATTTGGTCTTGCGCAGGGTTAATATTGACGAATGTTTAAGCTGTCACTCGTAATTAATACTGATGCGATGTTTACGTTTTCTAGGATGTGTCGTCGAGTTCCGATGATATGTCTGGCGAAGGAAACCAAAGTACGGCCAATCCAGGGACGCCTACGCCGCCCGTTTCACATTCTTCAGTGACCAATATGCGGCCGACGCCATCTCCTTCCGGCTCTACCGGGTCCAGGTCTATGTCTCCAGCTATAAGTAAGTTTTGTCCGACAATTTCCCGGATTGTCTGATGATCGCACTCGTGTGCGATCATCAAACAACACCCGGGAGATTCCAGACAATTTTTTGATTATTTCACTCGTGCTCGACAATACAACTCGCCGTTATGTTGTCGAGCACCAGGGATGTTATATATTAAGTTATTTTAAAAAATTTTGAGTGAATCTTGACGAAATGTGAAAAAAGTGAATTATTTTGACCCTTGTACACGGTATTATCATTATAGTTTTAATTTTCAGCAGGAAATTGTGCGGGTTTAATCTTCCTAATATTTAGCACGATTATTGACCAGAACTAAAATGTAAGCGAAAATGCCGAGACGACAAAATGATACGTGGACGACATCTGTTGGGAGGATTTTGAAACTTCAACAATTTGCATTTTGAATGCCATTTTGATATTGTTTTGACACTTTAACAAATGTTGTTCGCGTGATTCTTTTTCCAAGGATACGCGCATTATTGTTGTTTATCATATTCCAGAATAGTATAGATAGCATTTTTTAAGTTACTGTGCAAACTAAGATAATTAATAATAGTTAAGGTAATAATGATAGTTGATGCCACATGAATTTAACCTGCTGGCTTCCCGTCATTCTTAACAAGTGTTTGATTCACGACGTAAGAGTAGAAATAATTTTTTTGGATAACTGGTAAATAATGAAATTTTAAAATAAATAAATTTAAGTCGCATTAAAAAACGATGCCCAATAACGAATTGTTTTTGTTAATCTGCAGATTTAAAGAATTGAATGGATAAAGAGTTAAATAAAATAAGATCTGCCAGTCGATCTAAAGGTGATTGCTAAATTAAGGTCGGGGCGTAAATGGGATTATTGGCGATGCAAAGTGGTGGAGTTTGTTAAGGAGTTGTGCAAATAAGTTGATTTTGCAAAAGGAATCGTTTGAGAGGGATGCTGGGCTCTCTTTCTCTCGTTCGCTGTTTGGGAATTATGTTGCAGTCCACTGTGACAGATTGGTTTAACTCGGCAGTTGCTCTTCTCTTCCCTGGATCGGAGTGAGCGAGCCCATCAATCAGAAACTGCCTTTCCCGACCAAGAGAAATGAGTCAGGTTTATTTGCATAACGGCGCGGCTGGATATATTATGTGATTCAGCAGCTTACACCTCTGAGTGAATGAGCCCAGTCTGGCAGTAACACACATGATGACCTTGCTAATAATAGGGTCAAGTTCAAGGTTGAACGAAATGGAATCTCACCCCTCCCCCCTCCACCTCCCCTTACCATCTCCTCTCCTCCCTTCCTCCAAACAGAGCAATAAATTTGTAGCGAACAACTGGAGATCATGTTTATTTTCATTTAATCGTTTTAAGAATGGCTTGCTGCTGTTGAAAGGAAAGGAAAGAGGAAGGGGGGAGGGGTCGGCAGCTTGGAGCAAATGTCGTCGTGAAATGGGGAAACCACTTGTACAATAAAAAAAGCAAATTAATGTGTCAGTTTTATCACGGAGTAAATATTTCCTGACTCATTTTTTTCCGTCTTTATTACTATTCCTTTTTATTTTTCAAAACAATGTAGGCAGTCAACAAAACATTCCAGTGCCGCCCAGACCGTCGAGTCAATCAGAAAGTGGACAAAATCGAATGAGTCATTCTCCCATGGCTCCACAAGGTGATAAGAGTGGGCTCGCACGTGTGAATGACGATGGAGGTGACGTTTGTTGTTTTGTTTCGTCAGGTGGCTACAATCAGCCGATGGCTCCACCGCACATGTCTCCTTCGATGTACGGAAGCAAAGGACACCCGGGCATGATGGGCGGGAGCCAGCAAATGGGACCTTACTCGCCGCAAAACCAGGCATACGGTCAGGGTAAGTGATGCAATATGGTTCATCGTGGAGATGAATTATTGGACGTGTGAACGAGTGCTAATTGATTCGTGTGTGCAGGGTCTTATTCTCGAAATCATCAAGGCAGCATGGGCATGCAAGGCTATGGGAGTCAACCCCAAACTTACCCTGGCAGTCAACCGAACAGCATGGGCCAACAGCCATATGGCATGAACCGAATGGGAAACCACATGCCTGCTGCTCAGGGCTACGGAGGTCAGTACAGTCACCATCACGGTATGAGTGGTCAGTTTGGCAGCCAAGGATACGGCATGAGTGCTGGCCCCGGTGGGGCCATGATGAACTCGATGCCAGGCCACATGCAGCCTCTGAGTAGTCATTTGTTGCCGCCTCACGGGAACAGTGCTATGATGCCCCCCGTTGGAGCGATGAGCAAGGGATCCCTCGTACCGCCTAGCGGCGCCCAAGTGGCTGCCCAGGCGGCCGTCATGGCGGCGGCCACTTCGGCCGTTCCCCGATCCTCGTTTATGAAACACGCGATGCAGCAGAAAGCGTACACGTCGCAAAGCAATTTGTATAACAGTGGTCCACCCGGGCCTGGGCCTGGGCCTGGCACTGGCACTGGCACTGGCATGCCCGGCGGACCACTGCCGAGCCCGGGTCCCATGCCAAGTTCGAGGGACAGCCCTCTGATACCTTCTACGTATACTCAACATCACCAATCCATGCCACCACCACCTTCCTTTCCTTCTCCGAACCTCCCTCTCGTTCCCTCCACACAAGCACCCCAACCATTGCTCTCTGATGGTCCGCAAGCACCTGCACTCTCGGCTTCGGGTAACTCTTCTCCTCCAACTATGACACAATCCTCAGAGAATATGTGTGAAGGGAATACAGAGCAAAGAACGTCGTCGATGCCCACCACCTTAGGTAAGTTTCTATGAAACGACCGTTTTTTTAATAACATTTTTAAAAAAAGTCGTTTAATATCGCTTACAAATGACAATTGTCTCCATTTGCGCCTCTGTCCACTAAAATTAGAACACTAATCGTGCTATGGAATTTTTATAGGAGCAAGGTGTTTGCAACTGAAATTTCCTTTTTTTTGTCTGACTAGGAGGAGGAAATTCAGTGAGTGTCGAACCAGTCGCTGTTCAAGATGAGGCCAGCCAACAGTCTACCGCTTCTAATACTTCCAATACTGACGAGCGAGCGGAAACGCCGCGACCGAGAAAGGATGTGGCGCAGTCTCATCCACCGACTCCTGCAAGCACGTTGCCATCACCTGGCGCCGCCAGTATGTCTTCGTTTCATGACGAATTCGAGAGCGTTAGCAGTCCTAGCTGGCCTCGAACTCCAGCCAGCCCTGTAAGTTTGAACTCGCTTTTTTCTAAGAAAAATGCGGCTTTGTCATGTCATTTTGTTGTGTGCTTTCATTTTTTTGGGGTGTGTTCGTCACGAGTGCTTTTCTTTTTGTCTTCGCAGGTCGTCAACAGTCAAATCCATGAATATCATCCTCCTCCCTCTTCTTCCAAGGTTACTTGACATTCTCTCATAAATACATTTTTAAACCTTTCTTTTATTTTTGTTTGCTTCGTTATGTCTCATTTCCGATTTCTAAAATCGCATCATTTCATTTTATTATTTGTTATTCGTCTTTTTCCTCAGTTTTCAATTGTATTAATTTTTTTTTCTATTTATACCTTAAAAAAATGAAGCGTCCCGACAGCCTCAACAAGCTGTACGACATTTCTGATGATCCAGAGCGACGAAGTTTTCTTGACCGGCTTGTGCAGTTCAATGACGAAAGGGGTTCTGCGTTGACTCAATGCCCCACCATCAGCAAACAACCGCTGGATTTGTTTAAGTTGTATTTGGTCGTAAAAGATAGAGGAGGATTTGTCGAGGTACGTACGATAACTAGAACGTTTGAAGGATGTTTCGCCTGCGTTTTGCAACGACGAGTGACAATTTCACACTTAAACGTTGAATTTTTGTTCAGGTTACAAAGTCGAAACAATGGAAAGATGTGGCGGGTCAAATTGGGATCGGTGCATCTTCGAGTGCTGCGTATACGTTGCGAAAGCAATATGTCAAGCATTTATTGCCATACGAATGTAAATTTGACCGCGGCGGGATCGACCCGCAGCCGATTATAAGTCAACTAGAAGCGGCCACGAGGAAGAAGAGTTCGTCCAAAACCAACACGGCACCATCGCCAGGTAAGAGATCGGTTGATGATGGTATTTTTCTCTATGCAAATAATTTTGCAAGATCAAAACTTCTCTACTCAAAGCTTACACGACACACAACTTTTGTAAGTGATTTTTTACCACAAAACATATCTAAAAATCTCTTTTTAAAAAATTTAATATTCTATTTATTTATTCGAGGATCGATGGGACTAATTTTGATTTTTTCCCATTCAGGGTTCTTGACAATTACACGTTTGATTACACGTTTAATAATTGTGATGTTTTTTTCTTTCTTTTCTAATTGTGTAGCAGGTTCATCTAATTCTCAAGATTCTTTTACTGCATCAAACAGCCAGTCTATGGACGGATTCCCCACTCCTCCAGCACCACCGTTCAGCCAGTATTCACAGAGCGGTAGCGTACCAAATTCTGATTATCCTGTTGGTTCTATGATGGGTCCGATTCCGCCAAGTTCTATGCCGAATAGTGATCCTTCTCCGCATCCGAACATGATGCATCCCCCGCCTCACAACAGTGACAGCATAAATGTACAAAACCCATTTGCAGATGACATGCAAGCTCATCCATATCCAAGAGGAGGCAACATGAATTCGGCCATGCCGCCGCCCACCATGCAAAACTCGTACGGTTACGGAAGCGGTGGAAGCATGCAGCAACGGCCAGCGCCCAATATTCCAGCCGCCATACCACCCACGTACGCAGGAACTCAACCGATGACCGGACAAAATCCTCCAGCAACACCGTATTCATACAACGAGCAAATGAACAGGGGTACTCCCATGACTTCCCAGACGGATCAATTTCCCGCTTCTGATCAGTACAGGAGAGGACAGCAAATGATAAACCACGATGGCGCCTACAATAGCAGAACGCCTGAACCGTACGGGGCTGCCGGTCCCAATTATCCACCCGGTCGCATGCCTGGGACCACTCCTCAGTTTGCCTATGGACCGCAGTTTGATAGAGAGAGGTAATATCTCCTCGTTTTGAGGCCGAAACGGTTAAAAATGCAATTTTCTTTGGATTTTAGTGGTCAACCATTGGCTTCTAGAGAACCAGTTTATCCGCCAAGAAGTTATTCTGGTTCGCCAGCTTCTCAACAACCTGGATATGGTGCTCCAACTGATCAGTATCGACAAGATCAACCTTATCCGGTATTATTCAGTGTGGTTTGATCGAGGGTTAACTTTGATTTCCATATTTTGTCGACGTTTTGTTCATAAAAACGATTTTGTTGATGACTAATGCTTTTCGTGCTCTCGTCTCATTTAGTTTTGTCTTTATAATTTGTTGTACTTGCTTTTCTCTTCTCCTTCGCTATTAACTGTTACTCTGTTACAATTAACGTCTTACGTCGTGTAGATGCCGAGTCCGAACCACGCTACGGATTCCCCTCAGGCTCATCTCACCCCTGATTCCCCTAAGAAATCTCAAGTACGTGTTCGTCTCTCTTGCATGGTGTTAATTTGTTTATTTTTTAATTTGCTGCTTTAACACGTCTAATTAAATATCTTGTAAAAATATCTTAATATTTCCCTGTCTATTATTTTTATCTTTTGTCGTTCGTAAACTCAGGTCACCGATTCGGTCGATTTGTATGTGATTAATGACGAGATTTGATCGTTTCAGTGTTATCCTGCTGGCCAACAGGGATTGTATTCGCCTTCAAATAAAATGATGCCACCTCAAGGATATGCACAGGGTCCTAAACGTCATCCAGATTTCATGAAGACTGCCGAACAGCAGTTTCCTTCATCGAATTCATTCAGTCCAGCACCGACACCTCAGCATTCCCTTCCGTATTCAGGTATCTCTTGTTTCCGATCGGTTAAGTAACTTTTTGTTTTTAACGTAAATTAATTGGATTTTGGTGAAATTGTGTTAGGTTGGAGAAATGATAATCAATTTGCAGGATATGGGGGTCAAGTTTCGCCTCATGGTCCGCCGCCATCGATGCCTAGAGATGACTGGAGTGCGCGAGATCAGAGCGGACAATGGTCGACGATGCACCAAAGATATTCGACGCCGGGGTCCAGCGGCTACGGAAGTGGTGGTAGCATGCCATCGCACATTGGTCCCAATATGTCTGCTCAAAATAGCATGGGTTCCAGTGCCTCTCTCCGTCAGATTATGATGCAGAGAATGCCGATTGGCAGCTTTAAAGACAAGCAACCAGCTCCATACGCCATGCAGACGAAAATGCAGGTAAATAATTTGGACAAGTTTGGTGACGCTAAGATTTGTTTACTATTTTGTTTTTGTTTTTTTCAGCCTGCGTCTCAGATGACGCCAAATGCACAGTATCCGCCAAAGCGAGAGATCATCTTTCCAGTAGACAGCGTAGAGGCCATTACACCGTTGCTCGTGAAAAGGAAGAGGATCATGGCTCGCGATTTGATTCCAGTCGAAGCCTGGCGTTTGATGATGTCGCTGAAGAGCGGTCTTCTTTGCGAGAGCACTTGGGCTCTGGACGTGCTGTCGGTTTTGCTCTTTGACGATTCGAGTGTTTTGTACTTCAGCTTGCAAAATCTGCCCGGGCTTCTGGAAGTTCTCATGGAACATTACAGACGGTGTCTTTCCGAGGTGTTTGGCATGAACGAGGAGATGGAACCTGGTTTTATGGCTGGTAAAGATCAGGAACCGCTGCCGTTAGCGAACACGACGGACCAAAAGTGGTGGCATTGCAAGAAAGAGGACGACGACAAGGTAGACGATTCCATCGAAGGCCCGGACGTGGACTTGGGTGCTGTCGACTGCGTTGACCCGTCAGATAAAACTGTGGTGACGGATTGCTATTTTAATAACGGGAAAACGCTGCACGGAAAACTGGTAAAAGTGCTGAGCAAAAAAGACTTGTTCATTTCTGATGCCGACAAGGCGTGGGACACGTTCGAAGGGTTCAGCGGAAGCAGCGAACATTGGCAGCTGGGTGGCGGTGACACCACACTACATATACAAACCCATTTCGAAAATGACAAACATTTAGTTCAATTTGTGAATGTTTTAAAAGACGTGAAAAATAGTAAAAGCGAAATGGAAGATTCGGAATTGTGTAACGCCGAAAACGAAGATAGCGAAACTACTAAGTGTGATACTTCGGTAAGGACTCAGAGGGGCGAGAATAAGGAATTCATTGTGGACAGATGTATCAAAAAGGAACCGGGCACGGACGACGACGAAGCGAGAAAGAACAACAGCAACTCGCCGACGATTACGATAAAAACGGAGAAGAAAGAGGAGCAGCAGCCGCAGCCGCCGCCGCCGCCACCGCCGCCGCCGCCGCCACCACCACCAGCGTCTGCCGATGCCGGAGAAGAAATGCAGAAGCCGGCTTCTGTTGCTGCTGTTGCTGCCGCTACCACGACGACCACGACCACCAGCAGCGCAGTGGTGCCGAAGAAGGACGTGGTGGTCCCTGCGAGCGCGCTTCTGCCACGACCGAAGAAACGGCGGTTGGAAGATTACGAGGACGAGGCATACAATCGAGACGAGCCGTCGCTGGTACTGCTTAAAGACGGACAGGACTCGATTCTCCGACGCTGCATCTGCATTTCCAACATCTTGCGTAGTTTATCGTTCGTTCCCGGGAACGACGCCGAGTTATCGAAACATCCTGGATTCCTCCTGATCATGGGCAAGCTGCTGCTTCTGCATCACAACCACGCGCTGCGGCGTCAGAATCAACGCAACTACGACAAGGAGGAGGATGTGGACTTCAGTGATAGTTGCAGCAGCCTACATGACCACGAGTGGTGGTGGGACGGGCTGCACGTACTTCGCGAGAACACCCTAGTGACTTTGTCGAACATCGCCGGTCAGCTGGACCTGTCGCTGTATCCGGAAGAGATCAGTTTACCCATTTTGGATGGCCTTCTGCATTGGTCTGTGTGCCCCGCCGCCTACGCACAGGATCCTCTCCCTACCTTGCCTGCACACTCCGTCCTATCTCCTCAGCGTCTAACACTGGAGGCCTTGTGCAAACTTAGTGTCCAGGACAGCAACGTAGATCTGATTTTGGCAACTCCGCCGTTTTCGCGAATAGAACGACTGTTTGGTTTTCTTTCTCGGTCTATGAGCAAACAGGAAGATGCGGTAGTGCGCGAGTTTTCCGTAGTGCTCCTACATTACTTTGCACAGGCCGATTCGGTGGCGGCTCGGGTGATCGCGTGCCAAAGTGCGTCGATCTCGTTGCTCATCTCGTTCGTGGAGCAGGCTGAACAGAGTGCCCTCACTATCGCCAACGCACACGGGATTAACGTGCTGAGAGAGAGCCCCGAGATGATGGGCACAAGTCTGGACATGTTGCGACGGGCGGCAAACACCTTACTAGCACTGGCTCGTGTGTCGGAAAACAGACTCCTGTTTCTACAACATCAGCAGCGGTTACTGAACCTGGTCATGTCTCAAATTCTCGACCAACACGTAGCGGCCATATTGGCCGATGTGTTGTACGAGTGTTCGCAACCAGACGAAGTGGTGTCTTAGTGAAGAACATTGCCACAAAGTCTTTTATTCGGTTTGTGTTGTGTACAGATTCATCCATTCTGCTATTGGTTAGCAGGAGCGAGTGAAAGAATCGTGGTCCAATTCTTGACAAATCAAAATCTTGCCTCCCGATGATGCTCGGGGTTCGAATATCATCCGTGTGCCGTAAGGACATTGCTCTTAAATGCCGTCCTTGTACGGGGCAGCAACTGGTTGAGTAAAATTAAAATAACGTTGTTGTCGAGCGAGAATTTCGTGGCTTCACCCGGTATCTGTCTATTTTAAATATGCATCAAATAATCAAAGAAGGAATAATTTCAAAAAAATAAAAAATAAAAAATAAAAAAAATAAAAAAAGCACAACAACACCTTTACATGACGTAGAGGTCATCGAGGCATCAAAACAATTTAACAACAAAATCAACGGACTGCATGTGGCCCCATAAACTGTTTTCTCAAACATCATCTCCCATGAAGTTCAATGGAGAGCATTTTTTATCTTCGATTTCATGGTTGCAACAACAAGGAAAAAATATATAACAATGAAAAAAATAATAATAATAATTAATAATAATTAGAAACAGTTTGAAAAAGGTGTTAGTGCAAAAGAACACGGAGCTGAAAGTAATATAGAAGTTTAAAAACAAATTACTAGTGGCTCCACGTTATTGTAATTTATATTGAAATCAAGGCAGAATGACCAAACGCAATTGGGTATTATTTAGCGAGTGAGTAGAAATGTGTCACAAAAAAAATCTTTGTGATGATTAGAGTTTATATTAGCATTTTAAGCATGGTCTTGTGTGTAAAGCAATGAATTTATTCCAATTTTTATTCACAGCCAGCAAGAGATTTTACTTTTCTTTTTTTTTCTTTTCTTTTCTTTTTATTTTAATGCGTGCAACCGTATATTTTTGAACAAAGTATTCGTATTATAATAAATAAAAATTGTTAGATTTATAACCAAACCACTTTTGTGAAAAAGACCGATTTGCATGTCGATCCATTTAAGACCGTGTTGGGAATTTTGTTTTGATTTTTATTTTTTAGTTGCTGGTGTTTAAATTTTAATTTTTGTCCTTACGAGGGAAGGATGTTGGGTGAAATTGGAAATTTGAAAACCTGCCTCTTCAAACCAAAAGCTGCTTTCACTCCAAAAATGTCCCTTTCCTCCGCTACTCTTTTAAGTATTGTTTACCAAGGAAAAGAAGAAAATCGAGAAAATAAATCTTTGGGAGTTTTTTATTACCAAGAATAACGACAGCTTATTGATTTGAGGAGGCTGGATAACTCCTCTTCATTTTTTTACTTCTTCTTTTACTTCTGTAAACTTGGAACGAGAGATTTCAATGTTTTTATTGTGGGAATTACTTCCCCAGGTGTTTTTCCCGCTCCCTATTTCCTTCCTTATGATTCAGCAAGGTTGAAAGATAGTTTTAATGAATTTTTGTGTCTAGAGCCGCCTAGTCTCCCTCTTTTTTCAACGATTCCCTTTGATATTGGTATTCACTCGTGCAAACGCTTTATACCTATATATGTCTAATAAAATTAAACAAATAAATGTATATAAAAAGATCTTAATCTGGTTGATTGTTTTCATTATTCTCTCTATGACATAAAAAAAGAATGTGTATTGTGCATAATGAGCCCCAGTCCATATTGCACTTAATATCACATCAGTTCACATCATCATGTCATTTACAAATTCTGTGTAAGTGAAAGCAAATAAAATTTTTTTTCATTGAATAGAAATTTTATTCGATTAAGCAGTTTTCTTGGGTCTTTCGATTACACGACGTTTTCTGGCAGTCCGCCTGCTCTCCGTTATTTGATGATGATGTTGATCCACTTCGGAGAATATTTCCATCTGATCTTCTTCGTGGATGTGGGTACGATACTGTTTCATCAAGTCGTACTTCTCCCACGGTGTGGTCAGTTCCGCCGCGCGTTTGTAGAACCGTTCCGGCAGGCCTAGATCCTGGACGCCCTTCAAGTCCAAGCGCTCGTATCGTCGGTTCCACGGTCTTGGTTTGAGTTTGACCTGTGGTAATTACAAGATTTATTATGAAAGAACCACTTAAACTGCTTTAAAAATTTACTTTGATTGGATTGATGGGCACTGGGGCGTCTTTCGGATGAGGAATCGGTTCCATGTCGAAGGAAATTGTGTCGTACTCCGGCAACGCATCTCTCAAGTAAGTTAAATCGTCGTCTAGGCGTTTTTCCAGCTTTAAAACTTCGATTGTCCGAATGGTTGGGTTGTAAAGATCGTATTTTAATTCAACTCCTAAAAATTTATTATTCTTAACAATCGGAATTAATTGGAATATCATTCATTTGCTTACCGTAACCGTCAATCCTGTTTCTTAAAATAAAAAATGCTCGCAAACCATGTTCAGTTCTTTGAATGCAGATTCCAACAAAACGACTTTTTTTCCCAGGGGCGTTTGGGTCTGATACTGTGACTGCTAAAATGCTGCCTGTAAAATATATTTTAAATAAACATTGGAAAAAGTTAAATTTACATCGACGAGTCCAAAATGGAATTTTCAACTGACCTACATAAAATTCTGGAATTTCGAGAACTGCTCGTCGTTTAAGCATGTCCATTCTTTCTAGCTTTTCTCTTATTTTGTGTCTTCTCGCCATATCAGGATTTGGCAAGAATTCGGGGTAGATCAATCTATATTATTATTTTTTTTGATATTACGAAACTATAGAAAAGTATTAGTAACATTTATCATAAATTACCTATAATCGGGCAAATTTGTAACCATTCTACATTGAATCCTAGAGAGAGATACCGTTATTGGACTTATTTTCATGATATTCAACATCCGTTTCAACATAATTGCTAGAATTTAAAAAAAAAAAATCTCATTAGAATTTATTTAAAAATAATAATAAAAATCAATATATTTGCCGACATGTTTTAATTTTTACATAAAAACACAGGGGTTTTAATTTTTATGTGCAAATGAACACAAACAATCGTAACA
This sequence comes from Stenotaenia linearis, assembly GCA_034700445.1. Classification (NCBI taxonomy): domain Eukaryota; kingdom Metazoa; phylum Arthropoda; class Chilopoda; order Geophilomorpha; family Geophilidae; genus Stenotaenia; species Stenotaenia linearis. The sequence goes on along the minus strand of JAQIXT010000031.1, from coordinate 30,714 downwards.
AATTTATTTCTTACCATTAACATTGCCCAATATAGGAAACATCATCTTGAGGGCCGCCATTGCTCTATTTATACTTTTCGTCTGCTGTATTAGACATATTTATATATTTATTTTTGAAGTCTATGAATCAGTGGAATTAAAATTTGGGATTTTTAAATAATATTTTATTTATCTTATAATAGTTTTAACACTTTTAAAAATATTGCTTCACTTCAGCAATACCGCAGAAGTTAATGCTATGGCAGCTGCGTTGTTCGAGAATAAGTTTGTTATGGCTTCGCACAAAAGTTAACATTGACTTCTCTTATTTAGCTAAGCGAAATGGGAATAATGTTAAACCAGTTAGATTTTAAGTTGAAACTCTTCTATTAAAAAAGTTAATGCAACATGATGGACTCGCCTTCTTCTTCTCAGAAAACAACAGTACGTAAGGCCTTTGCAGCTGCTGACTGATGGGCGCGAATGAGTCATCTTAGAAATATGTAACACGCATGTTTCGTTTTGTTTTCAGCCAAGAAACGAGATAGAAATCCGTAAAGAAGGAAATAAGCGAAAATTTGAGCAAAGTCATCCATCTATTAATCTGAAATCAAGAACTGATAATGACGACCAAAGTACAAATTCCAATGAAGGAAAAGAAAAATTCAAAACTGGCAATGTTAAGAACATCAGTCACACTCAGGAAAGAAATGTTTTTGCGCGTACAAATTTAATACAGAGCAGCCACGACCGGGCTGCAACCAGTCGGGTCATGAGTTCTTTGATGCAACAAGGAAGAGATGGCAGCATACAAAGTACTGAAAATGCATGCAAACCTTTGCATATGTTTACATTTTTTTTTTTTTTAAATTTAGGTTTATCGCAAAGTCAAACATTAAAATCAACATCACCTAAATTTGTTCGAAATTTAGGTAGCTCAACTTGCGTCATCGATATTCTAAAACCAAATTCACAATACGGCGTAAAACCTTGTAAAAGAAGCAGAGGATTGAGCGATAACAGTGGAATAGAGTCAACATCTGTAGGAGTAGTTCCCATTTGTCCTAACGCTGCAATGCCGAAGGAAGGAACGCCAATTGATTCTGCACAAATTAGAAAGGCTGGACCATATTTGATAGGTAATAATTTTATTATTTATGTTGCAATCGATTATTAACTGCTAAAATTTTTATTTGCTGCAGGACCTCGTCTTGGCAACTCACCCGTACGAAGCGTCGTGCAATGCCTTGCAAGAAAGGAAGGAACAGATGAGTTTTTCACTTTAAAAGTATAATTATTTTACATGAAATTGAAGAATTTTTAATTTTTTTTTTTCAAATTAGATTTTAACATTGCAAAATCAGAAAGATGAGACTCAGGACGACAGACAAGGAAAAATGCTTTTACATACCGAATATTCGCTTTTATCTCTCTTGCATAACCAAGAAGGCGTAATTCATCATCACGGTTTATTTAAGGTATTTAAGGTATTTTATGCCGACGAGGCAATTTTATTTAATTGTGTGATTTTTTCCTCTCAGGATTCAGCAATGGAAGAGAAAGTATTGGCTAATGGTAAAATAGTTTACACCGGGCGTTTAAAAGAACGCCTTTGTCTCGTATTGGACTGTCTTTGCATGCACGACTTCAGTAACAGAAATGCAGACCTCATCAATTTACAACATTATGTTATCAAAGAAAAAAAGTTGTCGGAGAAAGAAGCTATTGTTATATTTTATAGTATCGTTAAAATTGTTGAAAGTCTTCATAGTGTAAGTTTCGCATGTTTTTCATGACTTTTGCTTGAATTAATTTATTTACTTTACTTTTGCAGAAGAATATCGTTCATCGCGATTTAAAGTTAGGCAACATGGTGCTAGATGTACGCACTAAACAAATCACAATTGCTAACTTTTGTTTGGGCAAACATTTAGTTAGTGAGAATGATTTGCTTAAGGATCAACGCGGAAGTCCGGCGTACATTAGCCCTGACGTGCTCAGCGGAAAACCGTATTTAGGCAAACCCAGTGACATGTGGGCCCTCGGGGTCGTTCTTTTTACCATTCTGTATGGCCAATTTCCTTTTTACGACAATGTTCCACAGGAATTATTTCGTAAAGTCAAAGCAGCTGATTTCACTATTCCAGAGTAATCATTTTAAATTAATAATTTATAAATGCAGTAGTGGATAATGTGATGTCTTTATTGTTTCTATATTAGAGATGGACGCATTTCGGAGAATACCACAGCTTTAATTCGAGATTTGTTGGTTTTGGACCCAAAACGGCGCTTGACTGCTCCACAAGTCCTTGATTCTCTGAGTGTTATTATTTCCATGTGGTAAATTCCCCGCCTTCCAAAAAATTTGTGTAATTTATATTTAATTTTTATTTCTTCTAGGCGCTCGCTGGCAACATCAAATGTTCCGTTGCAAGTTGTCCCGGACATCGACGACATGGAATCGCAGCATAACATCGGCAATGCACAGGCAACTTCTGACTTTCAGTTCATCGGAAATCCCGACGAACCGTCACCTTTATTTGTAACCACTACCAAAGCGAGACCAACCGAGTTACGGCGCCCCATCGGCATTCCAGTTGTTCGGATGAACCAAGATGCTCGTTGTTTAACAGCTGCAGAAAGGATTCAATTCAGTAATTTATTAATGTAATTAATTGCAGCTATTTATGTTGTGGTTAATCGTTGTTGTTGTTGTTGTTCAAATTTTAGAAAAGTACAAAATTAGTTGATTTTTTTTATGAGGCTGATTTGAATTTGTTATTACAGTTTGTGTTGCCTACTGTAACTTGTAAGAAACCTGTTTTATTTATTCGTTTTTTGTCGAAAATTTGCTCAGTGGAAAGTTGGTTTGCATTGTTTTCTCCCTTAACATTAATTCTTTAAAGACTAGCCTACTTACAACATTCGAATCTACTGTAATAATTTATAAAAAATTGTAATAACTGTTCTAGTGTAATAAAACGCTCTTGGTTTGACCATTGGAGAAGCAAATCGGGATTGATTTCGAGTATCAATTTTGACAATCTTTAATGCGGCCGATGTTTACATTTGCGGGAATGTTAATTAAGTCAACGTGCATTCCATTGTCTTCGGACGAATCGTTCACCTCTATGATTTCCTCATCTGAATCTAAAGTCGCAGCATGGTGCCTGAACACACAAGAAAAATTTAGTTTTATTCTCTCAAATTAGTACATCGTCAACTAACTGGGTACTGGTTTCATGCTTTTGACTAGGTGGCCATTTAGGTCCTTCATCGTCGCCTAATGTCGTCGAATGTTCTATCGTATGTAATTCGTCAAAATGAATTACTGCTTCAGTTTGATCGAGTTCTTCTTGTTCTTCGCTCACTGGGAACTGAATTTGTGCTATGTTTTCTTCTTTCACTCTGAAATATTGTCACGGAATAGTTTTTTAATTTACAGAAAAATAAATGTTTTTAAATTAAACGTACTTGATTATTTTTACGTCTTCATTTTGTTGGTCCGGCTGTTTCAGGCGTTCGTATTCTGCTGTCAGTTGCTTGCACTGTTTGCAAATGTGATGATAGTAATTCACTATTCGCCTCTCGTGAAACGTCTGAAGATTTCGTAGTGATCCTAATGACATTTCGTGCGAGACTTGTTCAAAGATGTCCTAAAGGAAGTTCTCGTTTTAAAATCATCCAAAGGAGTTTAAAGTTCAAATTCTCTTACCACAAAACCAGAATTTCTTTTATCTGCTGCAGCTCTGAGGGATTCTGTAAATTTAATTAAAAATTCGTGGACCACATCCGTCAACAGCCTCAAAACAGAACTAGTCGCACCTTAAACATAATTCACGTTTCAAAAATTAAAATAATAAGTTCGACATCATTAACTTACTGTCAAAACTCGCATGGGCACAAATGATAGCCACAGCTTTATTTAATATGAGAAAAGCAGTTTGTTGGTCTAATCGGTGAAGCATCACCGCCGGCTTTGATTCGTTTTCGGTCTTTTCTGGCGGTTGTTCTTGAAATTCCGGCATTTTTTTTTCTTCGACCCCAACAGGCATCGGCGGTAACGGAGGATACACCAAGCCACCCTCGACATCGGTAGGTTTCTAGTAAAATTTTCAAAGAGCTTAATAAAAGATTTTTAATAAATTTCCACTCTGACACTCACCTGATTTTCTTGTTGCAGTTGAAATGACTGCACAATCGTCCTTAATTTTTTCGCGTGCTGAATGAGTTTAATGGTTCGAATCACAATGTTGTCTTTGAAAATCGTTTCGCTGGAGATTCTAAAGAATTAAACAACATATAGCAAATTATGACAACTGAGAGGTCGATTCTAAACTCTGAATTTGAAGGGTAAGTTGAACTTGGTTGATTTAGCTGTGGTCCTTCCAATTCCATGGATCGGGGCTTTATTATTTGCTCTCGTTCGATTGCTGCAATACCCGATTCGGTGTCCGGAATAACTGGCAGATCTCCCCATCTCATATTCTCCATAATTATTATAGTTGCTGAAGTAGGAGTAAAAGGATAACAACTAACGAAAACGTGTTAAATTTCACACCAGATCGCGCTGTTCTGAAATAATAACGCTAACGCCAGTGGTAACAGACAGCAGCTGACGGCGTGGTTAGATTTCTGAATTGAATTCTGTTCGGTTCGGTGTTCTTCTACCTGTGATAGTAATCGTGGACGTAGGAAATAAACGTAGAGAATCAAACTCAATTTTTATAAATGCTCTAGGAATTCATGTATTTATTTTTTCCTATAGATTGATAAAATGATTCGTTTTCAACCAAGAGGAGAGAGAATAGATCCAGTAGAAGAGAAGAAACGAGCAAGGGAGTTAGTTATCAGCAATTGCACTGCTTTTTTTGTTGTTATCGCTTTGATCAGAGCTAGTACGTATAAAAGAATTTTATTGTCGAGGCTTACAGTATTTTAATTGTACGTTTTGAATTTCAGCACCCTATGCAATTCAACAATTCTTCCATTCGAAATGAGAGCTTGGAAATAATTGCAGGCGCGATTTGTTTTGTTTAATTTTGTTTGTTTGTATTAAGCAGAAATGTGCATTTATTTAGTGATCAGTGAGATATTGAATGATAGAAAATGAAATCTCTGTATTAGAAAAATAAAGAGATTTATTTTGGTTTAAACTATATTTTAAAATTAAATGATGTTAACGACATAGTTTAAGTGCATTTCTTTCTTTTTTTAACGGGATAAACAAAAGGGTAAATCAAATGCAAGTCACATGTCGCCAGCCTACCATAGAAGTTCCGATTCCTCAGGTTCTCACAAGAGTGCGCAGGCAATTGATACGAGAAGTGAAAACAACGCGATTGAGATTTGAGTTTAAAACTGCTTTTTTTTCGTTTGGCGTGTAAAGATCACTCACAATCCTTATAATGCGCAAAATTTAAGAATTTATTGCTCAAAAGTTGATGCGGAATTAGTGATTAGACGAGTGCCAGAGTTTGGAATTGAGCAAACTCTGGTATAAACACGGTCCGAAATATTAGGTGTTAATTCCTAAGTCCAGACTTGAAGATGATTCGATCATCTGATTTAATTAAATTATTTTTGCCCAAGTTGAGGGCAGAACAATCAGTACAGTTTTGCACAAAAATTCGGCCTTCCTGTATACTCTACACGGTCAACGGTGAATAAAATTTGCAAAGCTGCGCCATTAATTCGGAAAAATAAATTTGTGAATATATTTGCAGGACACTTCTCGACCGTTAAGAAAAATGGCGCTTTCAACCTGCAGAAACCTTGGCATCAACGAATCAATCAGAGGTTGGATTGTTTTCAAATTAACACACGAATGTATACGAAGGGAAAGGATAAAAGTGAAGGACTGGACTGTACGATCGTTGATCAACAACCTCCGATAAAAGTTTCGGAAGATAAAAGAGTAAGACTTAATAGAGAAGTAACTGGCACCCAGTTACCGCCACAAACTGACCCAGGTGAAGGCAGTGGTGATGAGAAACCTGCGGGAGAGAAACCTCCAGAAGAGAAAACTGCAGCGGAGACGCCTGCAAAAATATCGAAGAAATTACAGAGGACCAAATTCGACCACAGTTATAAATCGACCGATCGAAATTTTATTTCTGCAGTTCGAGCTATGAACGAATATCTGCTAAAACCGACGTGAGAATTTATTTTTATTAAGCACGGCTATTAATTTACACTTTTTTTTTTTTTACTTTTTAGACATTTAGATAAATTGAGAAAAGTTTATAGGCGAAGTCCATTCGAAAATGCACCACCAATTGCAATGTATTTAAGAAAAGATGTTGAAGCTAAGTGCGTCAATTTGATATTTTGAAATTACTGACTCGAGTAATTAATTTTCGTTCTCTATGACTAGAGCGTTATCGGTGTACGGAAGTAAAGAAGCTTTGATGCGAGAACTGAGGAAAAAACAGGAAGAAGATCGACAATATAAAGAATGTAATTAGACAAATATTTCTTTTCAAGTATTTTTGGCAAAACAGCAGCGATTTTCTTATTTTCCTTATCATTTTCTTGCATGTTATGTGTTGTGACTTTAGGTCGCTGCTCTATGTAATGCTTTTCTTCTTTACTCATGAATTTCAGTTTTCTCCAATTCAGATTTGTTTCAAATTAAAATGACAGTGAAGGATTATCAAGAACAAACTGAGGTACACAGGAAAAAATTTAAGGTATTGCAATAGAAAAGTTTTATTTTCTCGTAACTGATGTCCTTGTTTTTAGCAACAAGACAGTTTGTTTCGAGGTTCGGGTCGGGTAATTTTAACAGCAATTACCATGTGAGACTTAAATTGCGATTGATGCTGTTTACGAGTAACAGATTTTAATTTTTTCTATTTATTTTAAATAATAGAAATGCGTGCAATTTTACTCTAAAACTTCTGGCGTGGATGTATACAGGATCTCACTGTTTATTCTCAGAAGCGATTCATTCTTTTGCCGATACCGTGAATCAATTAATCTTGGCCTACGGTATTCACAAGTCGATTCAAGCAGCCGATTATGACCACCCGTAATAAATTAAATTGGTTTAAATCCAGACAGATTCTTATATTTACATTATTAATTACAGATATGGCTATATGAATATGCGGTATGTAGCCTCACTTATTAGTGGCGTTGGCATTTTCTGTTTTGGAACTGGGCTGTCAATCTATCACGGCATTCAAGGCCTCATATATCCGGAACCGGCAACATCGCTTTATTGGGCGTTTTTTATTCTCGCTGGATCACTGGTATCTGAAGGAGGTATGCGTACAAATAATAAATTGCCACCAACAAACTTGAAACTGATTTCTCATTTAGCTACACTTTTGGTGGCATTCAATGCAATCCGTAAGGGCGCTAAAAAAACGGACATGTCGATAAGAGAGTATAGTAAGACAAATAATTGCAGTCATTATTGATACGTTAACTTATTTACCTTTGTTTTGTAGTTATGCGAGCTCAGGATCCTTTAGTAAATGTGGTTTTAATGGAAGATTTTGCTGCGGTTTTGGGAGTTTCCATTGCGGGCATATGCATGGGCCTATCTTCGTACTTGGAAAGTTCAGTTCCTGATGCTGTAGGTTCCATTTTAATTGGCAGTTTACTCGGCGTTGTGGCTGCAGTGATTATTAATACAAATACAACTGCGTTGGTTGGGAGGTAATATATAGATTGAATTTTTATAATTTAAATTATGATAAAATCATCTTTTTCAGGTCTATTCCATTCGATAAATTAGAAAAAATTAACAGAGAATTAGAAACAGACGTAATGATTAGGTAAATGTTAATTTTCAACTCGTCCATTCTCGATACTAAAGTGATGAAACTTGCAGAGCAATCCACGATGCGAAATGTTTGGATTTAGGAAACGGTAGAACTCGATATAAAGCCGAGATCGATTTTGATGGTCGAGAATTGACTCGCGCCTATCTGGATAAACAAGATCTAGATGTGCTTTTAGATGTAAGTATTTAAAAAAAAATTTATATGCATTTAAAAAATTAAAAAAGCGAAATATTGAATTTTTAGGAGATGAAGAATATGAAAACCATGGAAGAAGTTGAGTCATTCATGCTGAAGCATGGTGAAAACGTAATCGACATGGTCGGAGCAGAAATTGATCGAATTGAAACGTCATTAAAAGTTCGTATAAATTAATTTATTGCTAGCACCCCATAAATACCTCATAAATACATTTCATTTTTAGACACGGCATCCCGAAATTCGACATTGCGATTTGGAAATATTGTGATGTGTAATTTTTTTTGTGTAATTGGTGTAAATATCTTTAGATTTATTACAGACTGTACGTATTACGTCATCCACAAATGCATTTACGAGTAATAATAAATAATTAGACCGAAATACTGCTCCCTTCCAAGAGATTAGTCGGTGCCTCTTCTAATTTCGAACCGAGATTTCCCAACAAAATTGCAAGAAAAATCAACATTCCTACATGATGATTGGCCATGAATTTTTGTCGACAATCTTCGGGGTCTTTGGTATCCAACGTGAAAATCTGATGTGCCAATATAGCTCCGGTTAAGGTCACACCAACGAAATAAGGCGACGACTGATTAGCTAAAACTCCAGCTGCGTACAGATTTGCAATCATTGAAGTCGCAAAAAGAGACATCCATTCTCGAGTGTGCTCGCCAAACGTTAAAGCAGTGGATTTAATTCCAATTAACAAGTCGTCTTTTGCATCCTAAAACAAAATGATCTATTTATTAAGTTTTGCAAGTTTGTAATTAGACTGTACTTGATGAGCATATATCGTGTCATACACAAGAGTCCACGAAATACCTGCTAGATATAGCGGAAGACAGACTGACCAATTACAAGAACCGTAAACCGCACTCCAGCCGAGTAATGCTCCCCAATTAAATGCCATTCCTTAGTTAATAGAAAAATAAACTTAGAAAACAATCTCACAGAAAAACGAGTGTTTTTGACCTAATGCCACCTGTGGCCAATTGGTTATCCGCTTCATTAGTGGGTATAAAATGACGATTCCCATTGAACTTGCACCTAAAATAATACTGTAAGCAATGTTAATTTCAAAAATTACAATTCGTGAATGATATCGTCAATACCTGTGCCAATTTAACTGCAATAAAATTAAAAGACTTAACCCTAGCTGCCCAGATAAACATGCTAATGCATCAAGCATACTCAACTCCCCACTTGCTAAAGGTCGGTTTTTAGTTCTTTCAACATTTTTGTCTAGATTTCGATCCCACATGTCGTTGATAGTGCAACCGGCTCCTCGCATTAAAAAGGCTCCAGTGCCAAACAAAAACAGAAGATACGGATTGGGAAAAACTGAATTTGCACCGGCAGCCAAAGCCAGGCTCCATCCGCATGGCCAAAACAGAAGCCATGTTCCTGTTTAAAACGAGGAAAATTTTTTTATATTTTATACGAGAAATTAATTAATAAAAATTCCACCGATAGGTTTATCCACGCGCATTAACCGAAGGTAAGGTTGCAGATCTGTAGGGCAAGAATTGACAAATTTTTCAGGCAAAGTTGACTGATGCCGGAGTGCATTGTAGAAATATCTTGTTTTGTCATTTTTCCGTGTGGTCCAAAAACTATTTGTTGACAACCATAAAGAAGGCTGAAATAATTTATACTTGTTTGCAGTGGATATCTGTCTTAGTAATTGGTTGCTTATTTTCAGTTTAGTTGAGAGCATAATGCATTTAGACAACATGATGAACCACAGTGAGATCCGACCGTGGTCCACGGTTAGGGTTAGGATTCAAATAACATTGGGTTAACTAAAGCAGAAGACTAATATGGAAGCTCTAAAGGACCATTGTCTTCTAGTCTCCTTGTATCAAGTATCTGGAATCTCAGTAGGAATAACTGGAATATCAGTATCTGGAATGAAGAATACTTACGGTATTTATTAGTTGCCATTTCTAATTTTTGTTTCTAGTTAAAAGTAATGATTGTTTACACTCTAAAAATGCCAGTTGAACTTGCTGGTTGCTTCAACCAAGTGTATACAAATTAAGAATTTATTTCATTTTAAGAGTAATTATATTTTATTACAAAAAAGTTATAATTCTGGCCTATCACAAAGTCGTTTGGAATAGTATTAAATGGAATTTAAAAAAAATAGAATAGGGAACCAAAATTGGAAACTAGAAAGGTAAAATATGGAATTAAGAAGTCCAAATTTGAAACGGTGAAAGAAATCAGAACTCGGATCAAAGAAAAGTAAGAACTTGGAAAAAAGATGTAAGAACTTGAAATAAAACTTGGAACAAAGATGTAAGAACTTTTAATTAGAACAAAAGAACAAAAGAAGTAAGAATTAGGAACAAGAAGTAAGAAGTAAGAACTTGGAAAAAAATGTCCAGAACTTGGAATAATAAAATAGAAATGGGAATATAAAAGATATATTTGGAATTTGAAAAAAAGTTGATAATTACTTTGGAACAAAATGGCACTCTTTCTTGTTCCAACTTAGATTTTATTCCTCTTTCTGTTCTAGATTAAATCTTAATTTTCTCTATTGGTGGTGTTAATAACTTGTATTGCACCAGTTCTTTCTAATTGCTGAATAATCGATTTGATGCATTCTTTCTCTTTACAGAAAGAAGGGCAAAACTAAAAACGAAAAATGGCCTTTAACTCCAAAACATAGTACAGATAGAGTAATTTCTTGTTTTCTTGCTAATTTAAGAACATTCCAGCTGTCCATTTCTGCAATCAGATTTGGTCTAGCTCTTTAATCAAAGAATTTGTAGACTATAATCTGAAAAGATGCTGTAACCTTCCAAGTCCCAAACTAATCAGGATTTGATTGCTTTGCTTTTATAACTTCCAAAGCAAAAAGCATTTTGAAGATAAGAGTAATAATATTAGTACAAAGGAATCCCAGCTATTTGTTTACACTTTAAAATGTTTTTTTCATTCCAATGTGTACATGAAAACAAAAAAATTGTCCTTATCTTCTAAACGAAAGCCCCTAGAGCAATTTTGGTGCCAAAGGTTCGCTCAAACTGGACCAAAAATTACAATCTTTCGTTTGACATCCTCGGATTTGCTCTAGGATGAACAGCTTTAGAATGAAAATTAGGCAAATGTTGGCGAATAACGTAAAAATTTTGGCGGGAAAAGTAAAAATGCCTCGTATATAACTTCTAAAAGAAAGCTACAACCGCAATTTTAACGCCCGTTATTGAATTTTTAGGCTTTTTTTTTTTACCGTACACTAGTATCAATAAATTTCAGTCAATTCCGATTTAAATTTTTTCATTTTTATTTTAAAATGGAACAATTGTTTTCATTTTTTCAACTTAGGGGCTATTCTTTTTTGGCCGAGGATATTTTCAGACACGTGTCTGAAAATAGACACTGCGTTCTTTTTTTTCCTTTTTTTTCAGGCACGTTCAATTGTTGTGCCTGTCGTTTTGTCGTGATTCGAAGTTATGTCCGTTTCCGTTTGATTTTGTATTTGTGATTCGAAGCTGTATCCATTTGATTTTATTATGATTGAAGTTGTGCCCATTTGTTTTTTTTTTCCAATTGTAATTTCTGTGTGGTGTCCCAGAAGGCCAAGCAAAATTTTTTTTGTGTCCATTTGTTTTTTTTTCCAATTCGAAGTTATCCGTTTGATTTTATTCCAATTCGAAGTTGTGCCGGTTACAACGAATGTAAAATCAAAAGTATTTATTATTACTGATTAGAATTACAATCATTCATAACCACCCATCACATTAAAGTGCTATACATTTTAAACATTAATTCATAATATTAGAATACGCTAATTTTTTTCCTAAATAAAAGATATTTTTCTCGACTTTATACACATGAAATTTATAATTACATACATCCGACTAGACTGGATCACTCCAGATAAATAATTAACGTGTAGATGATGGTGCTTGAGCTGATTTCTCCTCTCTGACTACATCTACCATCTTAGCCATGAGCACAGATAAAATTTTATCGAGAGGATCCATCGTACCACGTTGCAACCATTTTGGAATGGTGATTCGGGCGTGTGAAAAACCCAATTTATGTAAAATGTAATCGACTCCGTACGGCTCAATGCCTTTTCCTGCCCACGATAATAATCGAACAGTGGGTTCCAAATGCCAAGTTTTGCACTCGTAATTGCGCCAATCTTTTTGGAAAGTCTCTGCAACCTTATTCCTTTTTCTTTCACCGTCGCCATCGGGAGTCTGTGCCATCGCTCGTTCAACAGCTGCAATTTAGATAAGAGCTCGTTATTATTCCTCTTTTCTATCAACTGATTTAAATGAAATCTTACTTCGATCCTTCTCCTTTATATAAGCCGTGATAAGATCGTGCAGAAAGAAGAACGCTTCTGCATCCACAGTAACAAAAATGTGATCCTCAAACTCGGTGACAAAAGTGCATTCCACATTTGGTTTGATTTCGGTGCTGTGATCGGGCGTTTGCTCTGGCTGCATGTGCTCGGTTTTCAAATGAAATTGAAGTGTGGGTAATGAAAAAATCATTTCCATTGCATGATTAAAGTCTTGTCCCTTCGAGGAACTGCGCTGATGTTGTCGTTCCGTCGTTACGCTGTCGCTTCGGTCACGTTCTAAACTGGGAAACCGGTCAACTTCTAAAATACAAATTCAAATTCATCCGTCAGTTACAATTGCACTTAAGAGTTGGTCTCAATTTCTTACCATCTAATTCGCTAACAAAAAAGGCGTAATGGAACCATTCTTTCATCGTACGAAACTGAGGTGGAAACAGAAAGTTACGAGAAATTCTGCACACCGTTGCCATGTTGTGATGCTGCGTGTGGTCCGTTACGTTATGTCCCAAACTGACCGATAAATTTTGCACGATGTGAGTGTCAATTGTACCTTAAAAAAATAAATGGTTAAAAACAAGTGAAGAGGCCGAGTTCTATGGTATAACTTACTCGCACCAATGACGGTTTGAGCCTCAGTGGCAAAAGAAATGCTGGGTTCCTTTAAACTGAACAGCGCCCAATGCTTGGCTCTAAAATTAATGTCGTGAAAACAAGCCAGAGAGATGTGGTTGCCGTGCAGTTCCATCGTACCGCCCAATATCGTACCGTGTCTTGGCAATGGACACGGCAAAGTGGCTAACTGCATTCCCGAAACTTTGGCAAGTACCTTTTGCCAATGTCGATGATGACGAGCTTCTATTTCTTTCAATTTAATTCCTTCGTTCGTTTTCTTCTTGGTTGTTCGAGTACTGAAGTGTCCACGTCTGCCTCCTTGACGAGGAGCGCGTGGTTGCAACGACGAGAACACTCGTTTGCTGCTCTTAAATTGTTGCGTGAAAAATTCTTCTAGTTTAGTAAACATTTTTAGTAAATCGGCCGTAGTGGATTTTGAAATGATTAATTGCAATTGATCCCAACTCAAATCGCCATGAATAAAAATCAAAGCAGGTCTGGAAAATAGCAAATTGTGTTAATGAAACTAAGAATGGTGAAGCAAAAATAGATAACCTTTTAGTAGGATGCATGATGGGATCTAGTGTTTGATCCACATTCACTCGCCATTCGTCTCGGAGAGTTACGTCCAAAGTACTGACACGGCACATGAGCATACTTGTACCCATGTAATCGAGGCGAGCTTCGAGAGCAAACAATTTCATACCGAACGTGTGATCGGGTTCCATTCCAGGATCTTCTTTAATATGAACTATATAGAAAACAAACAACATTAGTTACAAGTTAATTTTTGAGGAGTTTTGCATCGTACCAAATGCATCAATTTGACTGAGTTCGATTGTACCGCCCACGATACCTCCTTTGGCATCTAACGATGAGCCGCCGAGACCCATCGACAATATCATGTTTTTATGTCCGGTGCTACCAATCGACAGTCGGCCTTGTAAAATGCTATCGCGAGTCGTCCACCTGAGAAAGTTTGAACAGAAATGTTAAATCCGCAATAAGTGTGTTACATTATTTTACATCGTGTTCCCCATAACGTTCCCCATGTTCATGTGTACATTCAACTTGGACAAGTTTACTGCAAACAAAACGAGCGTTTCCCAAGAACTGCTGCTTTTTCCTAACTGAAAAGGAGTACTGCTTGCCGGAGTAGAATGTTCCTCTCGTCTTCTGTGTTGGGAACTTCGTGGAGTATCTGGCGAAGCTAAAATCAGAAAAGAGTGAATAAAAATCGCATTTAAATCATTTGTTTACTTACCAAATCCGCGCCGACGTGATTTTGAAGTGGATTCCAAATTAAGATGTAATTTATCCCGAGATTCTTGGTCGTTGATCGAATGTCGGCTGATCAACGATGGAGAAAGTGGAGTCGATTCACCATTTGCGGTTGTCGAACGATTAATTGGTGAAAAATTAAACACGTCGGGCTTTGTGGTCACTGAATCGGGAGTCAAAGGGCTGTTTGGAGTGCTACCATTCTCCACAGAATCTAAAAACACATCGAAACATCAATATTTTGCTAATTTCACTACAAATACAACCCTACCTTGATCACTATACACGGCCATTGAACTCTGGTCCCCTAAAAACAGCCTACGAACGATGCTTCTCCTGTACCAAGCTTTAGGAAACGCTAAAATTTCAGTCAAGCGCCTCATGTCGTACTTGAACGAAGCAGAACCGATATCGCAAATTGCAGAAAAGCGAATAATAGCACTCTTTTGGTCGGGAAGGCGAGAAGACACTTTGGGTTGGTTCGGAGTCGAGCCTTCTACACTAACGTTTGTTTTTCGGCTACGAGAAATGTTGACTTTGACAAACTCCACTTGAAGGCTCAAGGAATCCTTGCGCTCGCTGTCGTTTAATGGTGAAGACTCACTCGATAAATCTTTGGGAGTCACTGCAATGAGAATAAATAGAATCGAATTAGTTTCTACAAGTGAAAATTCAGTTTCGAATCATACCTGAAATGCCCACTTTTTTCCCGCCGTACGGGTGAAATATGTAAAGAGAAAAGTCTTCTAAGCAGCCGGTCACACTCAAACCACCAACGGCTGCTTGTGAGGGATCGGTTCCCGTTGAAAATTGTTGTTGCTGGTTATTGAGACTGTCACGACGGCTGCCAACATCGCCTGCTCCTACGAATTAAAATTAAAATAAATATTAAGTAAAAATTAAACAATTCATTGAGCTTCTGAAGCGAACCTTTCTGTCTTGGAACTGGAAGCGAACTTCCAAATTCGCTCGTTAAGTTTTCATCTTCAGCGCGTTTAGAAGAAAATACTAAATCCAACGACGGCAGGCAAAGCAGACATTCAACACGGGAAACTGGAAGACAGCTAAATCTTAAGGCAGACGGTTGCATGCGGAAATAGACAGTCACGTCCACTGGAAAAGAAGCGTACGCGTACGTTGCTGGAGTTGTAAATGTAGAGGCGCTACTTGCATCTTGCCCAAATACAGTTTCTAGACCGTTCATAAAAATAATTACATTAATTAATGAATTTCTCTACTTATTTCAATTGAAAAAAAAAACTTGCCAGGTTGTAAAGCGTTTGTTTTCAACGGTAAAATCGGTATCGGCTCTAACGTCTGTTCGAGAAAATCCAGAATTTGAGGTGTAATGACACACTCCTGAAACGAAATCCAGTTTTAGTTACGTGTATTTCGTACAATTTTACAGTTTTACTTCAGGTATGCCCTGTAATGTTATCCAAGCAAACAACGACGCTTTCTTCATTCCGGTCTTTCTCTGAGCACTCGATGCTTGCATTTCACTCAGTTTATTAATGTCGTGAGATCCCACGTCTCCCTGCATTGCAGCCCCTGGAGACTCGGTGCAAATTGTTTTAGAGTTGTAATGGACCTGGAAAATTAATTGATATCAAAATACCAAAAAAAAAAATTGAAATACAAAAAAAATTACTTTAACGTCCAAACCAGGAATGAGAAACACTGTAAAATCGACCACTTGAACTGGAGCTGATAAATATTTCGTTTTCGCAGTCGATGCAGTTGCTGGTCTTGCATTCGTACTCTTTTTTCTATTTCCCGGTGAAGTGGGAAATTCAAAGGTGCTGTTTGAAAAACTGCGCTCTTTTCTGAACGATTTACTGTTTAAAACAAACTTCTAATTAACCCATCATTCACAAATCAACACAAATTACTTTCTCTCTTCGTCTCGCGCCGGATCCTTGCCGTGAAGTACACATTTACCACTGTTGATAAACACCTTCACGTCCAACTCAAAATCAATATTCGGTTCGGATATGATGCTCTGTTTACTCGGCGTCGGTATGAAAGTAGACGACGTTTGTTGAATTGGTTTTCGCTCTTGAAGCACAACCGGAACCACGTTTTCGGGGCGGGATTGCTGCGAGGCATTTATTTCTTCTCTACAAAAAATAAAAATGCGAGAAAAAAATTAGTTCAGTTCAATACGACTCAACAAAGTGCAGATTACAAACGTTAAGTACTTGCAAAGATCACAAAGCAAGAAAGAACAGTGTCTACCTTACGTGTGAAGGAGAAAAGACATCGAAATCAGAATCAGAAGCTAGTTCAGATTGAGTAGTGTTGGTATTAGGAGAAGAATCGTTGGAATTGCTGCTCGCTGGTTCACCAGCAGTGGGGAAGGAAGCAGCTCTCTTCACTTGATGTCCACTTGCAAGAGGAGTATTAGAAAAAGGAATTTCATCAAGAGGAAATGATCCATCTCTAACCCAAAGACCAGAATTCACCAAAGTAATTCTACCAATGTTAACGACACGTTACTTCATGCAGAACAGTTTCATCCAAGTGCAGGACAAACATGATTTTAAATTTACTTACGTAGGGTGAGGTTTAATTTCTTTGTCGTTGAACGAAGATCTTGTTAAATTAGTTGCGTCGAATGAGATCGTTCTGGTGTGGCCGTGAGTGGGGGAACTGTCCATGCTACTGGGAGACAAACTGGTTCCCAGAGGACTAAACGAGAGAATTTATTAAAATTTTTATTTCAGGTAAGTAACTTCACTCGTTTACCTAGGAATGTTACTGAAGTTGTCGTCAGTTGAAGGAGAGTGAGGAATTACGATGGACTTCGAACGCATGTGAGAGGACGATTTCGACCCCAAACCGAGTTTGTCCTTTAAAAAAAATAAAATCATCGATTTAATCAATTTAATAATTCAGTTGAAATCGGTTTACTTACCCTCACACTCTGTCGACGCAATTTTTTAATTACATCACGACGGAAATCGTTAAATACAGCAGCTTCCAATTCGTGTAACCGACGAATTTCTTGTTCAATCGTACTCTGGCTTGCTCCTAACGTTCTGAAAATGTATACAATGAGTTTATATACTACAAATTTCACAAAATGACTAAGTACCTTAAATCGTTGACTACTTTAGCCTGTTCGTTCATTTCCTTCTCGATGAGTCGAGAGCGCTTCTTCGCATCCAAGTCGTTATCAAAAGGAAAGCCAGGTACACCTTCGAGTAGTTGATTTGGTTTTCGTAGAATAACAGAATCCTTAAAAATCAATTTTGATTTACTTGCTGCACTAATGCTTTGGATGATGTTTACCTGTGAGACCACACTTTGGCCATCGATTTGGTCGCCCATATCATATTCCATTTCAACAACCTCTCTGTCTTCTTCCGTCCCAGCAAGCGACGTAAGCGTTGTAGCGAGGGACGATAATTCCTTACCAATGCTGTTATCGATGTGAATATCAACACCTTCCATCTGCCATTGCACATTCAATATCCATTTCGCATTTTCTATATTAAAAATTCAATTAAACACACGAACAATAACATAAATGACGAATTCCTTACCTGGTTTTTGATTGACAACAGTCCTAGAGCATACTTCGTACGTGCCTTCTGATACAATACACAAATTCATAATATTACTGTCGTTTGGATCGGGTTTCCAGTCATCCAATGATGTTTCAAAGTCGTCAGCAAATCGAATGCATAATCCTACGAGAAAAACATTTCACGGTTAAATTTCAATGTTCCTTTTGTAAGTGATTGAAAGTTAAAGCAATTTTAACCTGAAAATTTTCCTTTGCTAACGAGCGATCCAGATGAGCAAGCAGATATTCGCGTGCTCTCCAGTGTAACTACACAAGCACCTCGCGGATCGGTGTCGTAAGTTTGGCGACTTAAATTCAATCCCTAAAAACAGAATGATTAAATGAAAATATATTTCTACATGAGAGTTAAGAGTACTGTGTCTGGACTGAGAGGTAGACATATTCCCATGTCGTCAATCGTCAATTGCAGGAAAAGGGTTCCAAGACTTTGGGTCGACAACTGTGATATTGGAGGTACTTTTTCAAAAACTTGTTGCGTGGCAGTCAACACCTGTTTCAGAATATCGAATTAGTTTATTAGGGATAAAAAACTAAACTTTTTTTTGAAATTACCTCTTTATTAAGACTCGCACGTTGTTCATTCCAATATTCGTACGCATTTTTGTAGTTCAACCACACAATTACAGCTGAAATTTTAAAGATATATCAAACAAGTCTTGTACGGAAATAGGATTACACACCTTTATCCAAAGCCACAGGTTGAATGTAAATTAAAGGTCTGTTAAGAGTTATCAAAACTGCTTCTTTGTCATAGTTCTGGGTCGTAATCATTTCGTCCTAAATTTAATTCTTTTATTAGTTATATCAAAAGATAGTGATGTTCGGTTAATTTTACCTGTAATGCATTTCTCAGAGCAATTCGAGTTTTAAAATATGCAAACTGTTGAAATTCTGGCTCTGCCTCTTCAAATAATGCATTCTGAAATCCAGGAAGCAAATTAAATTTACATTTAAATAAATAAACCAAACACACTTTTAATAATTGTCCCAGAGATAAATTAACGTCCACGTGAGCCTTTCCAAACAGTTTTGCAGTTGTTAAATCTTTAAATTACAAACAAAATCAGTAAGCAAATTATTAAATGATAATTTATAAAGATCCCTTACTATTCTTTTTTCTTCCTGTACCCATATTTTGTACACGATTCGACAATTGGAGTTCGAGAGCACCAGTTTCTAACCTCAACGCACTGTTTGTTGGTGTCGTGGCTGTTATTTGAATTCCCTATCAAAAGCAAAATTCAGATTATTTCCTCACATTCCGAAAACGAAAAATAAACCTTTAATCTAAGCTGTAGCGTGTAAAGAAGTTGGTAAGACGTCTGAGCTTTAGTTTCATCACCCCATAATGGCACTGGCTTGTCGGCACCTGACATTTTTTGCACAACTTCGTTTACTTCCTGTAAATAAAAACAAACATTATGATTTTTTTTCATACAACAATCCACAATTACTTACTTTCATAAATACTTTTTGAACAAATACTAAATGATTGAGCAGATCAGTCGTAAGACTATGTTCGAAAGCACCAATTTCAGCCACAGCGCTCAAATACCCTCCCTGGCGAAGTACGACGCCGTCTGCAAAGTGTGCATCCCAGGCATCCTGTTTAGAATTATGACTAGATTGAATATATTCAGCAGATAAATGTACAGGTGGAAGATCGATGCTCGCAGACGATGGCAAGTTTGCTTCAGACGTCTGAACCTATTGAACATCAAAACGCATTGTTAACCTTTGAAAATTAAATACAACAATTTTTCTTTTTTACTTTGGTTGCAAAGCTCAGTGTGTGTTTAGGCAAGTTGACAACAAATTTCGCTTTACTACCGGTTACTCCCGAACTCGTTATTTGGTCCATCTGAAATTAATGAAATTAATTCAAACGATTTCAAATTAAATCGAGATTTATGGCCGTACCCGATATTGAGCTTGCAAAGACGGAAGTAAGGCAGCTCCAATAGCTAAGCTGTCAAGAATAATGCTAAATTGAACCACGATTGGTTTCAGCAATCTCTGTTTCTGTTGAGGTTCGTTTTGTTGATCGACAGATGCTTCACGAAAAAGTTTCGGCGAGCGAGTAGCAGCGCCATCCAAATCGTCGGTCGTGCGACTATGAATTTGAAATACGTTAATTTTTGATAAATTTAATAAAAATTTCTTTTACCTTATTCTGGGCGTCATTCTCGATGCTCTCAATTCCTGCAGCGTCGTTGACAATTGTTTTGACCCTCGAGTCATCATTCCGTGTAAAACAACAGGGTGTTGAGGAATGTCGATGATAACGGGACCGATGGTTATGAGAGCCGAATTGCGGTCTTTGATTCGTTTTGAATGGCTCGAATATAATGCCTGGGATTTTCCTATGGTAACTTTAACTACGGTTCTAATAAACAAAAAAAGTAAACATATTAGATATTTTTACAAAAATTTATTAATAAAATGAATTAACTGTAAATTGGGTGGGATTCCTTCTAACAGAATAATCCTAGAATGTCCTAAATGCCCAGTAACTGATGATTCCGTCCACTTCTTCGATGACCCTGCAAATCGGCAATTCAGTTTACACACGAAATTCAAAAAACAGTAAACTTTTACCTCGAGATCTTTCCTTGTAAGACACACTTGAGTGTAAATGTGCCAATTCAGACTCCAATTTCAATCCACTCAGCGTTGCCAACAGACGAGTTCGATGAATTTTAACGACTCCAAACACAACTACAGGAACTCTGTCTCGGACCACGACACCTTAAATTAAAATGGAAAAAAAAACCCATCAGATTTGCTAAACAAATAAATCAACCGAACTAACTTCGTTTAAATCCAGCTAATTTACTAGTCATAGACAATGAAGACTGAGGCTTTTTACTAGACGTTTGTTTGCTGTCGACAGTGTCGGTTTTACTTCCTTCTTCTATATCAATTTTATGTTCTTTAAGGGGTTCGTATTTTCCATTTCCTTTATATCCTTCAGAAACATCGGGCGGAGCTAAGGGAGACCTAAAACGAGTAATTAAATTAAAGATTGAAAATAATTAAAAAATTCATTACTAGCCTGTTGCTTATAGTTTTTGTTTCCGGCATCGTTCCGTATAAATCTAAAAGATAATACATATTCCTCCAACATTTCGGCATGTTTTCTTTTAGCTGTTCGACCAACGTCTTCTCGGACGCCACCGACAGATCGGTAACGTCCACACCAACCGATTCGCTTAAATTCAGACTGAGTGGACTGCTGGCTCGTTCGTTTAAGTTCGTATAACCCTTTGACGAAACCCTCAACCTCTGGGTAAGACTTTGAGGACGACGGGGTGCGGCAGCCGGGGCGTTTCCGTTGACAATCGGAGGTTTAACGTTGACGTTGACCACCGTTTCTTTCGAAGTCGGGGATGCAGTTTCACCCATTACTGGCATGTAGAGTCCTTTACTGGGATCGGGCTGACTTTCGGACCCCGAAGAAGAATCTTGCTTTTTGTGGCTCATGAAATTTTCCTTGTGAAACGACGGTCTGTTTTCTTTCAGCTCCATTTGGGTTTCCCTTGCGTTTTGATACATGGAGAAAAACTGATGCAAGAGTCTGATTAACGGCATGTTCACTTGCTGCGAAATGTACGCCACGTTCAAGCTGAAGTGCACCACCGAAGTCGTGTGCTTCTTGAGTCCGTTACCGGACGAGAAGATGATGGTCTGCTGACTGGACTTCTTGTCCAGAGATTCGACGGCTTCTTCTATCCGTGCCCTTTCCAGATCCTTCACTTCTCTCAACTCCACGTCCGTGATCAGTTTCTCGCAAATGAATGCGGGCGTTTCTTGGTGCGTATCGATGAAAAATTTGCCGCTGCGCTCTTGACTCAGTTTGAAGTTTCGTCGCCTGTTTTTGTGACTAAAATCCGATTCGACGATATCGATTTTCATCGTTTCCAAGTACCCGTAGACTGATATGTTGGGGCCAAATTTTTTCCCAATGCTAGTGCCGGGGATCTGAGAATGAACTCCAAGTACTGAAAGCAAAGGATGGAATATGACGTGTGCGTCTGCCAACTGCACCGTGAGCGGTGCCACGTTCAAAGTGGGCGACGGACAGTTCTGAATAGGTTCGTCGTCGCCACTATGCTCCGTGGTCAGGGTGTTGATGTTGGATTCGAGTCCCACTGAAAAAGCTGCCATTTTCTCCGTCTCGTTGGCATTTCCGTGCATATAGTCCTGCTGACGAACCATCCAATTGTACAGATCCTCGTCTTCCTGCTGGTTCTCCGGAGGACATCGCTGTGGGGTGCCAAGAGAAGAGGATGGCAGATTTGGATCCACGCTCGATGCGCTGCGCGCCTCTGAATGCAGACTGTAGTTGCTTTCATTGTGCTTTGCTTTAGCGTGGATCTGTTGTTGGGAAAGGAGTTTACTCAGACCAACACGAGGAAGTGCAGAGCCGAAGTACTGAGTTCCTCCAACTGTGACGCCGAGTCGCCCGGGCGACTCGAACAGATTGGCCGGCATTGGGACGGGAAAAGCAATGCTGGCCCGCGACGATCTAGGCACGTAGCTGGGTAAACGTTTTCGCTGCATGGCAGATAGAGAACCGCTGCTCATGGCGCCTTCGGTCACGTCGGGTTGGGTATCGCTCTCCGAATCCGACTCGTGACTGCATTCCGAAGGAGGTAAGCCGACGTTGCTGGACTGTGCTCCTCCTCCAAGAGTGAAAGAACCACCTTCGGCCTTGAGAAGCAACGTTTTTTCATCGGTCACTTCGCATTCGTCCATCGACACTTCCAAATCTTCGTTTATATTTTGAATACTTTCCACCAATGGCAACGCGAACGATACTAACGGGCGAATATTTTTCCTCATTTTATACTTTTGTTCCACAAGAATCGGCATGTAGAGTACGTTCTTCCATTGCCGACTGACCGCCAGCACTCCTTTGCGTAAGACGATCAGTGGGGGAACTAATTCGCCTCGAGTGTTTTCCTCGACGGTCGAAAGTGGAGCCATGCTTAGGTATCGTTGTAATACCAACAGTAGTTGACAAGAGGGGTCTTCCCGAAGCGTCTTTGCTAGAGGAGTCATTTTGTGATATTTGTCCTACAAAGTCAAAAAGTAATATTTTTTTTGTTATTTTTATTTTAAATGAAATTAAAATCATTGCCTTAACAGGCATATGAATGCCCTGAACGTCCAAAGCTTCAGTCATTAAACACGCCATTACAGCGTTCTGACGGTGTTCTGCTTCACGAGACAATTTTTTAACGCTAACAAAGAGCCGATCGCTCGGGTTCATCCAAGAATTAATAGCTGGCGTTGCTGTGC
Source organism: Stenotaenia linearis (assembly GCA_034700445.1). NCBI lineage: Eukaryota > Metazoa > Arthropoda > Chilopoda > Geophilomorpha > Geophilidae > Stenotaenia > Stenotaenia linearis. The sequence continues at coordinate 7,622 of JAQIXT010000031.1, read as the reverse complement.
TTAAGAGATGCCAGTCCAATCTGTAAATTTCAAAGTTTTATGAATACAAATTTAATTTTTAAAATATCAATAAATTCCATTTTTACCTGGTAAAATCAATTTTTCGTGTGTTTGGTGTATGGGGCGGAGCAGCAAAATTGAACCAAATCATTTTCAGTTCTATCATACACGAAGACGTATCTTCTTTCATTCGTTTCGCATGACTTTGCCGCTTAACGTCGTCACCCCCTGCTCTGCACTCCTCACAATCGTTCTGCTGCTCGGTAGATTCCTTCTCGTGATTCACATTCGCATCACCTTCTCCTTCAGCCGACAGCAGCGGAGACGACGTTATGGTTTCTACACTATCTCTCTCCTTCACCTGGGTCTGACCGAACCCAACTCTCTTCACCATTTTAATGCAGAAATCCTCCAATCCACATTCGAACATAATAAATCCCATTCTCTCGTCGTCGTTCGGATCGTGCAGTCCAAAAGCATCTAGCCTATCCCGGTCCACGGAGTAGCTTGATAAAGGTATCGGTGTTGACAACTTCTCAAAAGTGAAAAACACTTTGCTGTGATGTTTCGAGATGACGGTGAGAAGAGCCTCTTTTAACACCGACGAACTGTTCTTTAATCGTCGTAACTGCATGTGTACTTTGCTGACATCAAAAGTGAAAACTTGTTCTTCTTGTTGTATTTCGCTCGTTTCCACAGTGATGGGCTCGGACGAGAACCAATCGTTTTTCGATTTCTTCACTTGATTGTCTTTTGATTTGAGACGAACGCTCGAGTCGGGGCTTTCGTCGGTGAAAGTCTGGATTACTTTCTTCGCTTGGCTGCTCAAATACAGTTGACCAGAAAGATTTTCAAAACAAACAGCGAGTAGTGATACGCAAGTGAGATCGTGAATATTGTCCAAAGCTGAAAACGAAATTACTTCTTCAACAATCGAAGCTTGAAGAACGCAAATGTTGATCTAAAAGAAACGAAAGCAATAAATCAAATTAGCGAAAGCTTAAATATTCGCAATTATTCCGGTTTAACCTTTTTAACGTTAACGTATGCTTGCAATTGCGATAACTGTGTTTCTTCGTAGGTACTGCTACTTGGCGACACTTGACCACTCAATCTCTTCGAACTTGTCATTGTACTCTTCTTTGCTTCTCTCAGCTGGGTCACTTGTGAATATTTTTCTTTCTTAAGGTGGTTCATTGCTTGCACCTTATTGGAACACTGACAATGAATGTGATTAACGATTGACAATGGGTGAAGATTTGATAATGTGGGTGTAATGGCTTCTACAAATCTACAAAAAACAGAATTTCGGTGTAAATATTTGGTAATTAACTATAAAAGAATGAATTACCTCTGCGAAGCCTCGAGCATCAACGGTGAAATGAATATATCAACGTCACCTTTCAATTTAATAATCATAGTCGTTTTCGACATATTACTATTGGACAACCAAACCCGTTCCTCCGTTCCAGTTGCATCTTTCTGAACTTGGTTTTGACAGTGATTCCCTGCCGTGCTGAAATCCCACACGTTCGCTTGCGGGTGTTTGGTGGAAGGAGCCGGGGGTGGGGAGGATTTCGACGAGTTTGTATTTTTATCAACGAGTCTTATCGAGGTAAATCCTTCAGAAACATGATGAAAACGAGGAACCCAGCGAGTTCGGAAATAAGTGAAAGGTACATCACGTTGAGTATTGGAGTTACTTTGTTGAGGAATAACATGAGGTAAAGGTGGGGGTTCATACCAATGGTTGCAATACACCTAATAACAAAAAACATTTTTAAAAACTTTAAATATTTTAAATTATTTCTTTACTTTTGTCATGTGGCAATTGTAACAGGACATGAGCAAAGGCGATTCTGTGATCGGACGATTCAATTGCATGTGTAAATCCACCATGGCCAAATCCTCTTGCGAAGACAGAGCAGAAATAAAAGACGTGCTGGACACGGAATGCGTATCTCCATCTCCTAGAATTAAGATCAAAATTAAAATTCGGTTTGTAAAATATAAATATTCTATTTTTACCTATTTCCGGAGCCGTATGAAGTAAGGTCGGGTTACTATCTTGCAAAGACTGTTCTTGAATATCTTGCAGCGATCTCTTTCCCTCATGTGTTCCTCGACGTAAAGTGTAGTAATGTTCAGCAGCCGCATGGTGAGGTAATCCCAATCGCTCTTCCGGTGTCAAGTGTCCCAATTCCTCCGCCGAAAAGAATATGTCGGACGACTGCGCCGAATCGCTGCCGGTGGAAAGCGCTCGCCGCACAGCATCTGGTGAACGAGCAAAATTGGCTGATCGCAAAGTTCCATTACCCAAAGACTGGCGCGAACTCGATTTACTTATGACCGAGCTTTGATGGCCGTTTAAAGAGCTTCGAGAATCCCGGCGCGCGTTGCCGTTCGTTTGCAGAGACGCCAACGACGGCACCGATGTCTGGAACTGGTGGTTCATGTTTGGAGAAGAGCAATCTATGGATAACTTACTCTCACTGACCAAACTGTCTTTCCGGCCGGGTCTGTGATCCTCGAGAAAACTGCCCACGCTCGAACTCACTGGCATAAGCGTTTCTTGCGTTTTGCTCGTCTCTTCTGGAGCAGACGACGACAACGTGTTGCTCGTTAAACTGTTGTCCTTGAACGTTGTCGTGTTCGGGCCCGACGTCGATTCCGATAAACTGTTGATTTTGTTGTCTTGGATCGACACCATCGAACTCGTAGTCGTGTCGTAGGAGTTCTGACGCGAAGCAGCATTTTTTACGTTTTCAGTAGATGAAGCTAACTCGCGGTCGGTCAGCAGTGTGTCGCAACTATCCGACGCGTGTCGATGGCTACATCCATCTAAAAGAATGCTACTTGGACTCGGACGTCCCACGTGAGTGTAATACCGTTGAAAATGGGATTCCAACGTGTTGCTTCCGTCGTTCTCAATTCCAGGCAAGCCGAACATGAGTTGGTTGTCGTGAAGTATCGATTGTCCGTACCCAGGATCCACGTCCGAACTAAAAAGACGAAATAAGGCCGAGTTTATGCCGTTCGCCTCATCTGACTGTGTGGGATGAAAGAAGTTTGGTCCGTTTCGATTGTTGCGCAAAAAGCGGCAACCGCCGACGCACCCACATTTGCCACGAACGTGAGCTGGAGCTAAATTCATTTCGGCTGGCCACAGAAACCACAAACGTTTTGTTCTTTTGTCGTGTAATTTTAAAAATTGGTCTTGGATCACGTGCATTTCAGGGTGAATTTGAGCTTGGACCGATTCGACCGTTATTGGCCCCAGCGTACAACCTCCAATTTCGAGCCAATGATCCCGAGGTTGATGCTGATTAACCGACTGAGAGTTCACGTTCCCTATGATGTATTGCTTTAAGTTAATGTTCTGCGTTAGAAAAGTGATTCCTGCTCGAGTTTCATTGCCGTGTAGATTGCACGTGGATAATCGAAGTGGATATATCTGCAGAGAAGAATGCAAAATTCGTGTTAATTATATTGAATGCAATTGCAGAAATATATAAACAATACCTGGATATTGCAAGCTGTGCCTACTTCTACCAAATATAAATCAACAGCATCGATAGCTAGTCGAACCATTCTGTATTTGATCTCGTCCACAGTCGGGCAGAAAAATTCATCGGTCGATTCGGCACATTGTGTCTGAGGTAACTGATGTTGGCAGAGTTTGTATGGAATCGGATGCTGTAGACTGTTCTCGGCATCTTGAGCAAGGAAAATGAAAGTTTCGACACCAAGAATTATTTGGTTTACCTAAACAGATTTAAAAAATACATTAAAATTTTTTTAAAAAAAGTTTCGGAATAAATTTTTACTTGTGGGGTTGTTAGTCGGCCAGTGACGTCCCCAATTTGCACTTCTATAAGCCAACCGTACTCTAACGTTTCGTCATCTAAAGAGCGGCCTTCGTTTGAAAACATTGCGTGACCCCGAACTTGGAGACCCGACAAGGCCAGATGGCCATTTTTGAGATGACTGTGATTGTTATTTCGCTCTACTTTATCTGTGGCGCTGAGAACTAATGGCGAAAGCAACATCTGCATCATTGTTTCTTGATATGTTTTGTGCATTTCAAATCCAAATCGTTCCAAGTATAACGATGAACAAGGAGGATCATTCTCTGAGCAGTTCTAAAAAGAAAAATAAAAAAATAAGATAAACAACCACTGTTTCAATGAACGCGAAAGTTACCAAAACTAAGTGTCCCTGAATATCGTGCATCGTAATTGATACTGTTATATCCAACGGACGATATAATCGAGAATCAAACTCTTTAGCTGTGGCTGCTTCATTATCATCGAATGTTTCATTATGCTTGGATGGGGTTGCCAGTTTAGACGAAGTGTCAAAATCTACAAACTTCAAATCTTGTCCCAAATAGTTTTCTTTGATGTGAATAAGGCTCTTCAAGAGCGAGCCGTACAAAAACAAAACAGAAGGTCCAATTTCAAGTTCCAGGTTAATTTTGTCCGCATCTAACGTCGTGGGATCGAAATTTGCGGGAGGACCGGCGTTCGAATCTTTGCGTCCGGACTCTTCGCCAACCGGAGGACGAATTGGAAGCAGAAGAATTTCCTCTTTCTCGGGAGTGGTGAAATTCAAGTCGCGTAAGCGATGTTTGATGGCAGGAACTGGATGATAAATGTAACCGATGCTCAAAGCGACGATTGGAACTGTCCAGCAGTCGATCCAATTGTTATCTTTGCACGCGACGTTCCTCCATTTTTTATCTGAGCCTATTTTATCGTTAATTGTGCCGTCTCGGTTCGTGAATTTGGTATTGTTACTGAGCGCTAGTAACATCTTTTGACTAGTATTAACTTCGGGAAGAAAAAGAGCGAGATCGACGGATTCACCCTGAAAATAAAAGAATAAAATTATTTATTAGAAGCGTTGTAACGTAATTTGTGGAACTCACCTGAATCCAAAATTTAAAGGGGACGGTTTTCGGTAGGAAGTCCACAAATGGCATATCAAAAGATAAGTCAAATACCTCGCCACACAGTGCTAAATGAGCTGCAGAAAAAAGTAAAATGTTTAAAAAATCTTTCACATTTTTATAGTTTATAAAATTACAGTTTTCAGGATTGTGTGATGAACAGTCAACCCAGTTGTATTCATTCGCCAGAACTATTAATTCGAACTCCTTGAGGAGTATGTTGAAATGCCAAGTGTAAGGTACGAACCGTAAAAGATCGGGAGGAGATTTACTAGACCAATCATTCATTAAATCTAAAAGACATTACAATAAACAAGAAATTCAATAAAAAAAATTAAATCTTTTAATACGAAATTATAAATCACCTTGAAAATAATTCTTGTGTTCGTAGATAAAATAAACCGTAGCTTTACAACCCGTAAGATTACACGTCCAGTCTTGATCATCATTCCATCGCAAAGGATAATTTACTTTGATATCAAACTGAAAAGAAAATTAAAAAAATTATTATTTATTTTAAATTCTTAAATAAAACAAAACAACGCACTTCTAAAGTTTCGCTCGCAAGTAGAAATCGGTACTGTAAACTCGTCGTAGCATCCAAATGCAAAAGTTGTCCATTTATACGCGATGTAAAACCCTGTTCGGTGGTTACCCACGGTATTGTAACCTCGAGATAAGAGCCGGGTCCGACATTCATATGAATGGCATTTGTTTCCTATACAGAGACATTTTTTAAAAACTTTTAATAATAAAACGACTAAAATATTACTTTATTTTTAGAGAAAAGAATATCAATCGTTGCATCAGCTAGTGTGCTCAATCGGATATCAAATGTAGACGCTTGACGTAACTCTCCTGGTTTCGCCATTTGTGTAATTTGCATCTCTTGATAATCTTGTGGAAAGAAAAATTTATACAATTCTTCTCTTTGTCGATCTGCCCATGGACCGTAACTAAAATCAGTTCCTTTGCCACACTGTTAATTAAATTAAAGTTTTACTATCGTTTTCAACTTTTATCGTATTTAAAAAAACCTTAATTTCAACTCCCCAAGCTGGTGATGTCCTCTGAGGAATTATATCTCCGTTTGCTAATTGAACCAACTCCGGTTCTTCTGGTTCTATACCCGGTTCGTCCATGTAGTAATAAAGATCGACGCGATTTGTTTGCGAAACAACAAATCCTTCACCCATAAATCGAGGTGGTTCGTCTACTAATCCGGTATATTTCGGACTCGACGCTAAAATTACCTGAAAAAATATTAAAAAATCAAAATTAAAATCGAATTTATCCGAAATAACACATTTAAATAACACATTTACCTTAAAATTTTCAGCTTTGCATTTAGTTATGTGCATAAAAAGATCTAATCGCGATGATGCTGGTTTAGTTGTGTACATAATGTGAGCTTCTTCGACGCTAAGCAACAAAGTGTTTGGTAATAAGCGATTTCCAAATACAAGTCGACCCTAGAATGTGTTTTGAAAATTATTTTAAGAATAAATGAAAGGATTCAACGTTTAACTCACACAAGAAATGTCGACTTTGATAACAGGAATTAAATCTCTCCACAAAACCCCTTTTCTGTTCGCAGCTGTAGGAGCTTTTAATGTGTTTTCGTACGAACGACTGTCAGTATCGTTATCCTGTGGAAAAATTTGTTGCTCTAAACCAAATAACTGCTCTAGCCGAGAATACACAGATGATCTGTTATAAAAATGAACTTCTAATCCATTTAACAATAGCGAAAGCCGGGTGTCAGAATGAGATAAATCTGCAATTTATAATATTCAATCAATATACAACATCTCTCACGTAAATTTATTAGATCTAACCTTCACTGATGTCTCTTTTAACGTATGTTCTCCACCACCGAAATATCAACCACCCGTCTTGTATTCTGACACTGAAATCTGGAGTGATGTACGCCACATCTCTGTACATAACTTTTCCGCTCAAAACCGACACGGAAAAGGAACCTTCAAAGGAAAATAAAACATAAATTCACTGATATTAACTTAAATCCAATCACTTGCAAACCTATCTTGAAATATCCATATTTTCCTATAAAAAAGCTATTGATAAATTTGGTAAGAACAAATCCAACGACTCTTGAATTGTAGTATGTAATGTAAATAACAAGGATCATCGCAGACAACAGTGCACACAGCAACCAAGCAAAACTCGAGTCAATCGTGATATCATCGAAGTTCGCAAAAGATGTACTATTTAAAGGCTGCGGTAAATTGGCGACGAGAATCCCGTTCTTCTCCTCGACGGAATTCATTTTATAAATTTCGTTCATCCTATAAAAGCGGCCATAAAAATCGATCGCCTAGAATAAATAGATTTTATCAATTAATTTTATCAGTGTTTATTTAATTCATAACTGCGCTTACAATCACAGTCAGATGACAGTTCCGATACGGAAAACATTATTCGTAAATGCGGGAATATTCGTTATGCAAAGATTCAATCGTCGTATATTAAATTCAGTCATCGTATGGAGTTAGAGAGGTTTATAAATTTGCACGACGATAAACATGGAATCAGACCGGCCATTATTTATTTAGAAAATTAACAAATCCGATAACAGATGGCAGTACATGAGGCGTGTAATTGGATAAAGGGAAAAAAAAGCTCGAGTGTAAAAATCGAGTAGGAGCCG